>JBBPBX010016790.1:0-17009 GCA_038048925.1 Garcialebias charrua | reverse complement strand
CAGCTTTAACAAGGCCAGAATGGCTGCCAACATTTTCTGCATTTTTTGATAAATCAGGTAACCGCTGACTAAAGAGCAGAAATCTGGTAATCATAAATCCAATTATGTACACGTCTTCAGCATCCTCAACAGACAATACAGACAAACACACCATATTGCACTGGCTCCAGGAATCCATAGTATATCCAGCTGCATGTGTTCCTTCAGGGCATGAGGGCTCTCCTTCGCCCTCTCTTCTCGTTGAGAAAAGATGATCAGTTGCATTGAGAGACCAGCTGACCAGATCCATAATTTACAATTCAGAGGATATGCAGTCAGAGGCTCTGATAGACAAAGATCAAAACAAAAGAGAGTGCAGGAGCAGGAGGGAAAGCATCCATCCTCATCGAGAGCAAGCAGAGAAGTGTTTGTGAACCTAACATGTTTGGGTTAAACTACATAAATTTCCACCAAAACTCACAACAGGTTTGACAGCTGACTGCAACATAACCATGACAAAATGGTTAAAGGAAAAGTAATGGATAAATATTAGTGATTTATTTTTTTTCTACTTCTTTGTCTCTTCATATTCTTTTTCACTCAGGGAATGTTCTTGTTGACCAGCCTTCTACATTCTTCGCATTAATCTAAAAAGTATCACACAACTGACACATGTTTAAAGCTTTGAAGCTACATATTTATTTTTTATTAAATTTGGTCAAAAAGGTATTTGAATGTAAAAAGAGGAAACCAACACAAGACAGTAAGACAATACACCAGCAGAAAAGACTTTAAAAACATAACTGTTCTGAGAAATAACATGAATCAAATTGTTTAGTTAGTTTTAAAACAGTGTGTTATTTTAGACTGAACACAAGCATGCAGGCAGAACATTAATCTGAAAAATTCAGGACTGTTTTCATATACAAACAATGATAATCCTAGTAAGAAATCTGTGTTAAAGCACTGAGGTCATACAGAAATATAACAAGTCAACACAATGCAAACATTTTATACACGGAGATGTGCTGAAAAGTCATTTTTACAAAAAGTAACTGGAATAAAACAAAACATTAAAGATTTTTGGTTAAAAAAGAAAAAATATATTTAAATAATTTTAATGTGCCAAATTCTAAGGTTAAAAACTCCTAAAATTACCCCAAAATTACACCACACGCGTTACGGCTCCGCCCCGCTCCGGTCCGACCTCCGCAGCAAATACGCACCCATTATAATCAATGACAGAGTTTACACTGGCTCCGCACGGCGGCGGCGAGCAGCGGCGAGCGGACGGCAGTCCGTCAAAATTAGAAATTTTTCTATTTCTGCCGGACGCCGGAGCTGTGCCGGAGTCAACTTTTGAAGATTACGTCGCACCAACAGGAAAAGGAACGAGCACAACTTCCGTATTTACAAAATAAAATCACCACGGGCGGACTAATCCTAGCTCTATACGGATTTATTTGTACAAAAATGCTGTCAAACTATCATTTATGACTATTCTATGACTAAACTATTATATTTATGACTATGACTACGCCTACAAACGCAATACAAGAAATAAATAAATAAAAAAGTATTTTATTCTGAAATGTAAACATCACTTCCTGTTGCTCAAACCATGTAGCTCATTTACGAGAGAAGATCAAGGCAGCAGTCTCTCTACAGTTGTTCTCCTTCTTCCACCGAATGAATTGTTTTGTTCTGACTTACTTATTTATCACTTGATTTATCGCGCGATCTCGCACGTGTCTCGGAGCGGCGCATCCAGGCGGACCTGAGCGGAGCGGAGGCAGTGGGAATTGGACTCGCTCAGCTGCGACCTGCGGACCGGAGCGGGGCGGAGCCGCGTGTGGTGTAACCCCGGCTTTACACTGCACGCGGCTCCGCCCCGCTCCGGTCCGCAGGTCGCAGCTGAACGAGTCCAATTCCCACTGCCTCCGCTCCGCTCAGGTCCGCCTGGATGCGCCGCTCCAAGACACGTGCGAGATCGCGCGATAAATCAAGTGATAAATAAGTAAGTCAGAACAAAACAATTCATTCGGTGGAAAGAAGGAGAACAACTGTAGAGAGACTGCTGCCTTGATCTTCTCTCGTAAATGAGCTACATGGTTTGAGCAACAGGAAGTGATGTTTACATTTCAGAATAAAATACTTTTTTATTTATTTATTTTTGTATTGCGTTATTAGGTGTAGTCATAGTCATAAATATAATAGTTTAGTCATAGAATAGTCATAATTGATAGTTTGACAGCATTTTTGTACAAATAAATCCGTATAGAGCTAGGATTAGTCCGCCCGTGGTGATTTTATTTTGTAAATACGGAAGTTGTGCTCGTTCCTTTTCCTGTTGGTGCGACGTAATCTTCAAAAGTTGACTCCGGCACAGCTCCGTCATCCGGCAGAAATAGAAAATTTTCTAATTTTGACGGACTGCCGTCCGCTCTCCGCAGCTCGCCGCCGCCGTGCGGAGCCAGTGTAAATTCTGTCATTGATTATAATGGGTGCGTATTTGCTGCGGAGGTCGGACCGGAGCGGGGCGGAGCCGTAACGCATGTGGTGTAATTCCGGGGTAATTTTGGGGTTACACTCTTCTTGTGAAGCTCAGGTCCTTGGTTTCTACATGTCCATGAGGCATAAAGCGGGCATATTTTAACATTTTAATAAAGTTGAGCCTATTTCATCTGCCTTAAGAGAAGTTTAGAATCAATTAAAAAAAGTCTGGCTGTCTGCACATTCTGAAATGAGTTATTTCTCTCGTATCAAACTAAATGATTTATGAAGGTAAAATAATGAAAAACAATCTGTATTATCTCCTAAAAACAAACAAAATTAGACTGAAGATAAGATCACATTCAGATGCTGGGCATTCTCCAACAAATCTTTATAAAAACAACAACATGAAGCAGCAACGGTTTTATTTGATCAAGATAACTCAGATCTTTCTTTTTATAAAGGTGCAAACAAATAAAAATAATGTTCTTGGTCACAGGATAAAAAACCTGAACATTATTTACAGACTTTCTCTTTGAGCAGAGCCACATGCATATGTTCAGGCATACAAGGCATTTGACTAACAGTGATATGTTTTCTGTGTTTCACCCTGGTTTATGTGGTTTTATGTGTATGGATGAGATTCAGCATCGCTACAATTAATCTGAATTTAAAAAATATATAACTTTTGACCCTGTGAGCCGTGGTAAACATTCTTTGGTCAAAAAGTGTTTAAATACCTAAACCTCAATGTTTTCTTTACTTGTCAGATATATTAATATAAAATTATGTGACATCTCAACAAGAGTTCAGACTTAATAATTAAGTTTATTTGTTCCTTATCAGAAGTCAGGTTTGTCATTGTTCTTGTTTATCTTTATATTCTGTATTTTGTTTTATTCCATCTTAGTTTTTCATTCTTGTTGTCACTAAAGTTTCCATTTATTTATTTCACAGTTCTTCAGTCACTAGCTCAGACTCATTCATTACCTGTTCCTCATTTGCTAATCAGTGCAGCTATAATCACTCAACAATCACTCCTTCCAGCATAAACACAACTTGCTTAATACATCTTGTCAAATTATAATTTCACTGCCCTACTTTTGGTATTTTTCCATGTATCATGCTGCTTCGTCAGCCTTTTTAAACACTTTCATAAAGTTTTTACCTTCAGGTCATTGGCTACACTTTGGATTCACATACAATTATGATGTTCTCACTTAATTTTTGAGCACTGGTATGGACAACTGTCACCACCACGCACAGACATATGCAAGACATGGTTTCAGCTGACATTAGTGCATAACCTCACATCGACTCTGAGCAGATTTAAATGGGTCGACCAAATTTTAACAATACCATTCATTTTTTTACATCTTCGGTTATTTTTGAAACGGAGACGAGGTACTGGACATTAAAACTGGGCTCTGTTCAGGTACTATGTACACAGTTAAACCTCTTTTTGCCCTTTTTAATTCTGCAGAGATTTTAGACTTTTATACATAATTAAGAACTTTTTGTGCCATTTCTGGAAAAAAGGGAACAGATTGTCTAGTGGTATAACAAATGCATATCAAGTTTAACTAAATTATGTTTAGATCAGAAATTATGGCCCCGAAAAGAAGAAGTTGACAGATAGAGAATATACGATGATACAGGTGCTGGTCATAAAATTAGAATATCATAAAAAAGTTAATTTATTTCAGTAATTCTATTCATAAAATGAAACTTTTATATTATATTCATTCATTATACACAGACAGATATATTTCATATGCTTATTTATGTTGACGATTATAACTGACAAATTCAGTATCTCAGAAAATTAGAATGTTGTGAAAATATTAATTACTGAAGACACCTAGTGCCACACTCTAATCTGCTAATTTACTCAGAACACCTGCAAAGGCTTTTGAATGGTCTCTCAGTCTAGTTCTGTAGGCTACATAATCATGGGGAAGACTGCTGACTTGACAGTTGTCCAAAACACGTACATGGACAACTGGCACAAGGAGGGCAAGACACAAAAGGCCATTGTTAAAGAGGCTGGCTGTTCACAGAGCTCTGTGTCCAAGCACATTAATAGAGAGGTGAAGGGAAGGAAAATATGTGGTAGAAAAAAAGTGTACAAACAATAAGGATAACTGCGGGGAGATTCACAAAGAGTGGACTGCAGCTGGAGTCAGTGCTTCAAGAACCACCACGCACAGACAAGACACGCAAGACATGGTTTCAGCTGTCACATTCCTTGTGTCAAGCCACTCTTGGACAAGCAACAGCATCAGAAGCATCTTGCCTGGGCTAAAGACAAGGACTGGACTGCTGCTGAGTGGTCCAAAGTTCTGTTCTCTGATGAAGGTAAATTTGCATTTCCTACGGAAATTAAGGTCCCAGAGTCTGGAGGAAGAGAGGAGTAGCGCAGAATCCATGTTGCTTGAGGTCCAGGGTCAAGTTTCCACAGTCAGTGATGGTTTGGGGGGCCATTAAGACAAACAGCACGCTGGTGTTGGTCCACTGTTTTCTGAGGTCCAAGGTCAATGCAGCATTCTACGAGGAAGTTTTAGAGAACTTCATGCTTCCTCCTGTTGACCAACTTTATGAAGATGCAGATTTCATTTTCCAACAAGATTTGGCACCTGCACACAGTGCCAAAACTACCAGTACCTCGTTTAAGGACCATGGTATCCCTGTTCTTAACTGGCCAGCAAACTCGCTTGACCATAACCCCATAGAAAAGCTATGGGATATTGTGAAGAGGAAGATATGATACACCAGACCCAACAACATTGCTGCAGTAATCCAGACAAAAGGAGCCCAACTAAGTATTGAGTGTTGAACATGCTCATACATTTAATGTTAATACTTTTCAGTTGGCCAACATTTCTAAAAATCCTTTTTTAATTGATCTTAATATTCTAATTTTCTGATATACAGAATTTTGGATTTTCATTAGTTGTCAGTTATAATAATCAACATTAAAAGAAACAAACATTTGAAACATATCAGTCTGTGTGAAATGAATGAATACACAAGTTTCACTTTTTGAATAGAATTACTGAAATTAACTTTTTCATGGTATTCTAATTTTATGACCAGCACCTTTATATCCATATTTCAACAGGAATATAATAATGAGTGCAGAAACTGATATATTGTGATCTCAGTTATTGAAACGGTTGAAACCACTTCCAGCAGTCATCCTCCTGTTGTGGCTTGTTCAAATAAACTCATGGTTATATTTAGTGCATTGATAATAAAAGATGCCAACTTCCTGCACAGTCAGAAACATGAAAACAAATATCTTGTCAAGGGTAAAACAAACTAAATAAAAAAGTAGCATTTGGAGTGCATTTCACCTGCTGGTTTGCATGAAAAAGTTTTAAGCAAGTATTTGTTCTCTTAGTGCTCAGAGTATGTGATTTAGATGACTCTCAACTACCACCACAATAAATTTCAGCTCAACATCTGTAAAAATCAACTGACTTTTAGATGTGTGGGACAGCCATCTTGAAAATTACTGTCCTAACGTTACTGACCTAAAGATCACCACCTAACAAGTTTTCCTGGAAGTTTCATTCAGACCTGTTCATTGGCTCATGATATTTTGCTTTAAGACAGTTGTTGGTAAAATATTAAATACAGACATTGTTCAATCAGTTGGTGCTCATAGAATGTGTTCAAGATGACTGTCAGCTACTACCACATTAGAAATAATGTTATAAATCTAAAATTGACTAAATTATAGTCATATGGTCAGTTAGCTGCGGTAGCCATCTTTTTCTTTTTTTTTAACAAAGTTTTTTTATTATTTTTTATGTAAGACAAACAACTAACAAACATACACACAGCAAAAAAAAACTCCCCCCCTCACCTCCCCTCCTATACCGGATCCACTACCCCAACAAGTATCCACCTATTATTCAGACATCAATCAATACAAAGCACAAGTTTGTAAAAGGAGACGACCTTTGGCCTTTACACAAATTTATCTGCTGAAATATTTTCAACATAAGTTATAAATGGCTGCCAGATATCATAAAATGCGTTTACAGATCCTCTAACAGTGTATCTTATCTTCTCCAAATGGATGAAAGACATGACCTCTCTTAACCAGTGTCCATATACTGGAGGATGTGGATCCTTCCATCGAAGAAGAATGAGTCTTCTAGCCAGTAAAGAGCAGAAGGCTAACACAGTCCTCTGATTTTTACTGAAGGAAGTCTCTGCTGCAGCCACCCCAAAGAGAGAGATGAATGGTGATGGATGTACAGTCTGTCCAAATACTCCTGAAAGAGTATCAAAGATGCCTTGCCAGTAAACATGTAACTTTGGACAAGTCCAGAATGTGTGTAGAAGTGTGGCTGAAGATTGTTTGCAACGATCACACGTCGGGTCGAGGTCCTTTTTGAATTTGCTTAATCTGTCCTTAGACCAATGTAAACGATGTACTACCTTGAATTGAAGTACAACATGGTTCAAACATATTGAGGACGAATAGATATTTTCAATAATTTTTTGCCATACTGTGTCCGAAATGGATTCCTCCAAGTCCGTCTCCCACTTACACTTCAACGTGTCTAAATTGGTATCATTATATGAGCTGAGCAAGGAATAAACTTTACTCATAGAACGTTTTGTTACTGACTTACACATCAGAATTTCATCTAAAAGAGAAACAGGAGGACGTAGAGGAAAGCATCCAGAGTTTGACATTACAAAATGTCTCAATTGTAAATACCTGAAAAACTGTGACTTGTGGATGTCAAATTTCTGTGTTAGCTGTTCAAATGAGGCAAATTTATTGTCTATATAAAGATCATATAGAGAATTTATTCCTTTTGAGCCCCAAACATTGAAAGCAGAGTCTATTATTGAGGGAGCAAACATGTGATTATTTGATATTGGAGCATAAAATGATAATTCTGTCTTATTAAAAAACCTCCTGCACTGATTCCAGATTTTTATTGTGTGAGTTACCACTGGATTAGAAGTATAAGTTGAAACTGGTTTATTGAACGGTAACTGGGAGCAGACTAAAGCAGAGGGGGAGCTAGATGTGATTGAATTCCTCTCTAAGGTCACCCAGGTAGGGGCCGGATTGTCCTCTCTCAACCAATACAGTAAAGCTCTGATATTAGCCGCCCAGTAATAATATAAAAAATTAGGGAGTGACAAACCACCAAGACCACAGGGTATCTGCAGCATCTTACTGCCTATTCGTGGATGCTTTTTATTCCAAATAAATGATGACAATTCACTATTTAGATTGGAGAAGAAGGTCCTGGTGAGGAAAACTGGTATGTTCTGAAATAAATAGAGTAATTTGGGTAATATTGCCATCTTGATCACATTGATCCTGCCCCCAAGGGATAGAGGCAAGGATGTCCATGTAGCAATGTCTTTCCTAAGTTTCACCAGAAGAGGCAGATAGTTTGCTTTATAGAGATCTTTGTGGCTGTGAGTAATCCAAATACCAAGATATTTAAATTTGACAGAACTAATTTTGAAAGGAACTGGACCCATATGCTGCTCCTCTATTGGGGTCACAGGCATCAATTCACTTTTTTGAAGGTTAACCTTATAGCCGGATATGTTTCCAAATTTTTTAAGTAAAATAAGTAACTCAGGGATACTAGACAAGGGATCTGATATATAAAGAAGTGTATCATCAGCATATAGGGAAACCTTATGTTCAGTGTCAAACCGGTTGATACCTTTAATTTCTGTACTATTCCTCAAAGCCACTGCAAGTGGTTCAATCGCGATCGCAAATAAGAGTGGTGAAAGTGGGCATCCCTGCCTCGTACCACGTTTCAATTCAAAATAGCTGGATAGATTACTGTTGGTACGTACAGCTGCCATTGGCATGGTATATATCAGCTTCACCCATGAGACAAATTTAGGACCAAAATTAAACATCTCTAAAGTCTTGAAAAGATAGTTCCACTCCACCCGGTCAAACGCTTTCTCAGCATCCAGTGAGATTATAATCTCATCACAGTTGTGACCGGGTGGGGCGGAGGTGTACAATACATTAAACAACCGTCTGATGTTAGAGAAGGAATGACGATTTTTAACAAAGCCAGTCTGGTCAGGTGAGACAATTGTAGGGATGATCTGTTCGAGTCGATTCGCCAACATTTTTGCAAGAATTTTTGCATCAGTGTTTAAGAGCGATATCGGGCGATATGAACTGCAGCTCAGAGATTCTTTATCCTTCTTTAAAAGCAATGAAATTACAGCTTGACGCATAGATAATGGCAATAATTGTGTGGCCAGTGATTCCTCAAGAACTGATAATAGCAAAGGAGAAAGTAAATCTGAAAATTTCTTAAAGAATTCTGTCGGGAAGCCATCTGGTCCTGGAGATTTTCCATTTTGCATGTTATTAATTGCAGACTTTATCTCAACTAAAGAAAAATCTCTCTCCAACTCATTAGACAGGTCAGAGCTTAGTGAAGGAATTTTGACATCTTTGAAAAAATCATCCACTTCAGTTGGGTTAAGTGAGGCTTCAGAAGTGTATAATGATTGGTAAAATTTACTGAAACATTGATTAATTCCTGCATTATCATAACATTTTACACCATAATCATCATTTATTGCTGGGATATCCTGTTTAGCCGAACGCTGCCGTAACTGCTGTGCAAGAAGGCGTCCAGCCCTCTCACCATGCTCATAGTAGCCCCACCTAGATTTGGATATTAAATATTCGGCCTGTTGGGTAGATAAGATGTTAAACTCTGTTTGGAGTAATATACGTTTCTTAAGTGATTCTTGTGTAAGAATGTGGCAGCATTCCCTGTCTAATTGTAGAATCTGATCAGTTAGCAATTTTAGCCGTTCGGCATCTTTCTTCTTTTTATTTGCACAGTAGGAAATAATTTGGCCCCTTAAATAAGCCTTTAAAGATTCCCAAACAGTGCCAAGTGGCATCCCAGGAGTCCGATTAACATCAATAAAAAACTTTATTTCGGATGCAAGCATCTTGACAAAGTCTTCATCAGAAAGAAGTATGGGGTTAAGCCGCCATGAGCGATAAACTAATTGTGTAACAGGGACGTTCAGTTTCATTTTGAGTGGGCTATGATCAGAAATAACAATAGCTCCATAATCACATTCCTTCACTAAAGGTAAAATCCGCTTATCAAGGAAAAAATAATCAATTCGTGAATAACTCTTATGGACAGGGGAAAAAAAAGAATAACGTCTCGAAGTCGGATTTCGAAAGCGCCACACGTCAACCATACCATAAGTATTAAGAAATGATTTAATTGACTGGGCAGACTTAGAAATAGAGATCTTTCCCACTGTACTACGATCAAGAGATGACATCACGCAGTTCACATCTCCCCCAATTATGAGATTATGTGTGGAAATATCAGGAATATTCGAAAAAAGTGTACTAAAAAATGTTTGATCATCCCAATTTGGAGCATATACTGAGACTAAAATAACTGGAAGTGCATACAGTTTCCCCACCACAATAACAAAGCGTCCAGCAGCATCCGTTTTAACACTGGATGCTGTAAATTGCACCTGTTTACTGACTAATATGGCAACCCCTCTTGATTTAGATTGGAAGTTAGACTGAAACACCTGACCAGACCATCTTCTGTTAAGATGTACACTGTCTGCTTTGCGCAAATGGGTCTCCTGTAAAAAAGCCACCCCAACATCAAGTTGTCTCAAGTGTGTCATAACTTTTCTATATTTCACTGGACCATTAAGAGATTTTACATTCCAACTCACAAAATTAACTGGGTGGCTGTTAACGAACCTGTTAGTATTAGGACTGCTCATGTATTATCAATCGGACTGTAGTGCGATACCCACAAAGCATCACAGAAAGATATCTGACATAAAAAAATACTCTCAAAATAGATAGATCCGGTATAGTCCCACCCCTCTCTCCTAAAGAACACGGAGAGCCCAACAAACAAAAACAAAAACAAAATCCACACATTTGTGTAAATCTAAAATTGACTAAATTATAGTCATATGGTCAGTTAGCTGCGGTAGCCATCTTGATGGTGGCCAAAAGGTAATGAGTTGGACATCAGGTGATTATTGTACTTTGAGTAAGTTTCATTAATTATTCATTAGGCAAACTAATGAGCACGCACACATGGACAGTTACACAATCACTCACCTTTTATGGTAGCAGGAGAACGGTTTGAACAAAATGATGAGGCAAAGCCGAGGTCTCACCATCATTAGTCCTCACACCAAGGGGTGAAGCTACAGCAGCTACATACATGTTTCATTGTCGGTCTTTGTTCGAAGCAGAGCCAGAAACAAGAGTAATTCAGTGACAAATACATTCAGTCTGTAAAGGTCCAAAGTGGTCACAGTGTAACAGAGAGGCCCGGTTTGCTCCAAAGGTTTTGACATGATTGTGATTATTCTATACAAGCCCCAAAAAATCCATTAAAAGCCTCCAAGTTGAAAGAGATGATTGTACACTGAAAATTACTTACATTTGTTATTTCACTGCATATGCTCCCAAAGCCTCCAGGTTAATAAAAACAGTGGACAATCAGCAGAATGGATGGATTAAATAAATATGAGAAGGTTCATATGTGCTCTAATTACAGGTAGTTCTCGACTAACAACGGCCTCGAGTTATGACGTTTTGCGGTTACGACGCACCTCCCATTAAAAATAAAATAAAATAATACAATTAAATAAAATTTAAATTAAAAAAAATATTTTGAAAAGTTTATTTTGAAGCCGATTTACGCAGTTTCCGGCAGTTTCTGGTTTAGCTGCGGAGGCTACAGCTTGCCCTGTACACTCTAAAAAAGCTAAGTCTGGATATTCAAAAAACAAAACAAAACTTGTTGGAACAAGCTGGACAGGCAGCAGCTGTGGAAAAGTAGCTGTTTTATAGACGGCAGTTTTACAACGTAAACGAATGGAGAATCCGGAGGAGGGAGGGAGGAACGGAGGAAATGGCTTCACCAGCATTCCAGAGTAGGAAATTAACTCTTTTTACACTTCATTATGGCTCTGAAATGTATGTTTTTTTGATAATTATGTAGGGTACTGTGTTAGGATAGGCTAAGTGCTTGGTAAAATACAGTACTGTACGTATAAGGTGCAGTTTGGACGTATGTTTCGAGTTACGTCGAAATTTGCTTTACGGCGGAGCGTAGGAATGGAACTCCGTCGTAAGTCGAGGACTACCTGTATCTTTTATTTTTTTGTTGGCTGCATAATAAAAGCTGTAAGAAGAAAAACTTTGTGAATTCTGGTAAAATCCCAAATAACTTATTTTTCTTGTATAATGAAAAGTCTTGACAGCTTTCTGGCTGTGAATTTTCTGTGAACCCTGTTGGAAAGAAAGCCTTTACAAAAAATAAAGCATTTACAAGGGCATATTCATATAATTATTCATTGTATCACTCTAATTACAGGAGAACTTTTTAAAAATATAATTAAAAATGTGTTTCAGGAGTCTGTTTTGCATTTAGATGCACAGAGGACTAAAAGGAGTTGAAACAGCAGCAACAGGAAATAGTCAGAAACGATAAAGCTTTAAATGGAAGTCCTGCTGAGCGGACCTCGTGGAGAGAACACCACCATTTAAACCAGAAAATGTTTTCAGGAGATGTAATACATCACAAAAGACATCAGAAGTGAAAAAGGCTCTTACTGTAAATGGCAGTGAGGCTGTTTTTATGAACCTCTAATGGAGAAGCAAAGTCACAATTTCAAGGTGCTCAGGAAAGTTTTCACTTTCGACCGGCAGCCGTCAAAATCCTGCACCGGTTCAGCCACACCCTGCTCCTTTTATAAATGTGGTCTTGAATTTCCAGGGGAAACTGAAGCAGCTGCATCTGGTTATCTCTCAGCCACGATGGGCTCCACTGACAGGATGTCTGTTCTCCCTGTGAGGGCCTGCCTGGCCGTGAACAGCACGTGCGCGTCCTTCAGGTTGTGGGAGTGGCTTGACGACGCGTGGCTCTGCTGCAGAGAACCCTGGCCCAGGTGCGACAGAGTGTGGCTCGGTCTCGAGGACTCGCGGTTGTCTGGCCAGGCCGCTCGATGGCAGGGGGCGCAGGCGACTGCGGGGCGATGCTCCGGCTCCAGACCAACCGCCGCTCTCCGCCTCCACCGACACCTGTCGAAGAGGAGCTGCAGCTCCTGGCGGAAGGTGTGGTTCAGGCAGCAGTAGATGAACGGGTTGTAGCAGGTGGAGCTCATGGCCAGCCAGTGAAAGCAGAAGTACAGAGCGTTGGAGGAATGGATGGCTTGGCTCGAGAGCAGCACCACGTAGCAGTTGAGGGGGAACCAACAGACGGCGAACACGCCCACCACCAGGAGCAGCATGGCCAGTGTTCTGCGGCGCTTCCTCCTCTGAGTGGCGTGCTGGGCGGTCGTCGTGTCACCAATGGCATTATGGCGCCACAGCCGGCGGGCCACTGTAGTGTAGGAGGCGGTGATGATGACAAGCGGCAGCATGTACAGCAAGATGAAGGTCAGGAGATCAATGTACTGCCAGTAGACGTCTGACGGCTCTGGGAAGTCTGGGACACACAGGCTTCGCTCCTTTTCTTTACTGGTGAGGGGAGGAATGGAGAAAGAGTGACAAGCATGAGATTAATATCAGATTTTAAGGAATAATAATAACAGCATGACAAAAAAAGAATACGTGGTTAGTTTACTATCTACAGTTTTTATAGAGGTTAGTATCAAGTAATAATGGGAAGAATTATTTCTAGTGTTCAGTCTAGCTAAAATGGGTGAATCTGAAGAACTAATGTGACCGTCACAATCTGTTTTTGATCGTTTTTCCACCAGCCCCTGGTAGTGGTGACACACTAAGTTTTTTTTTCCTAACGATGCTTTTCCAGTTGCCAGGCATTTATTAACACCCAACGTCCTCCATCTCTCTCCCTCCCAAATAACAAGAGTACCGCATATGGCACATTATACACTCATCACCTAAATATTATACAGCATTCTATGGTGTCTTGGACAGGTAAAGACCTTGTTTAAACACTGACCTTGATTTGTGAACTTGACCTTGAATCTGGGGAGATGACAAGTGCATGTGACACTCTGTCTAGTGATGGTTTGTGTGTGTATGAAGTTTAGTTCAATAACCTTGAGCGGATCAGAAGTGAAAAAGCGAGACAAGAGAACATTTACGGATGGACGGAGACTTTACCAGAGTACAGCCTTTTGACAGGCTTATAATAAAAATCTGTCCCACTGTCCCTTTCTGCCATTATAGTTTATTTTGAAAATATAAAGTAGAAATAATGGTGACAAGTAGGCTCAGCTTTACTGCCAAACTGCATGCAGCCCACCCTCCACGTTTAACCCTTGGACCTGCAGAAATAAAGGAATATAAAGAGAACTGGATGGATGGTGATAATGGATGGGTGGATTTTGCTGTAAAATAATTATGCTGAGTGAGAACAGATTTATACCTGGTTTGACCAAACCATGAAAATAACGATTACTCCCAAGAGACCGTCGAACCTTAAAGATTGCATTGAGATGTCTTTTAGCTATTACAACACCAAATTCAGCCCAATATCTGTAAAACTGGGTTGTAGCCATTTGTGTGTTGGCTTAAAGTCAGTTTGCTATGGTGGCCCTTTTAAATTGGACTGACTTTAGAAGTTAATCAGTTATAGAACAAGCAGTCATTTCATCCTGAGCGTTAATGAAATTAAATTCAAATTAAATTCAAAATACTTTAAACTGTTCTTAAAATCCCAAAGGGAAATTAAATTGTGTAGCTCATCATCCTGGTTTCATTAAAGACCGTGTAAAGTAAAATTAAATGTGTGTTTTGAGTTTGTCACACGGCATAAATATGGGTTATTAATCACCCATATAAATCTGACTGATTAAAAACATTGTTTACCTTATAAAATTAAGTCTCAAAAATAATGAAAAAACATAATTGTGCCCTGGTCTGAAACGCTGGGGGCGTGTCAGCGCGTGGGCGTGGTTTCAGCGCAGCCTGCAGCTGAGCTGTGTGTGGAGAGGCAGACAGGTGCAGCAGAGATCCAGTAAACCTGCTCTGTTTTTATCTGAGTTCTGGCTGTAACAGCAGCTCCTTTTTCCAAGAGTTACGCTGTTTTTAGTGCACAAACAACTCTGGTTTTGTTTTTAAAGTTGAGGACACAACTATAATTCATAACTCCGCTGTTATGTGTTTAATAATAAGCGCTATTTTAGAAGATGAGCGGACTCGCTGCACCCGGTCCGACCCGGTCACATCGCATGCGGGGTCTGTGTTGGTGATTAAAATATAGAGTAATCACGTTGATAACTAAGTATGCAATGGACCTGTCGCATTTTCTTAGCAAAAAAGGTGATCCTGATGTCTTCATGGCCTCTCGTTACAAAATCGATCCAGAGTTTTTTCAGGCGGTCATCTCTCGGAAACTTAAAGTCACCAAGCGGGTGCCCTGACCATTGCGACATCCAGGGAAGATGCACGAACGAGGCATAATTGATTAGCTAGCTAACAATGAACAAAATATCTATGCTATTGCTATCTGATGCTATCTGCGATTCGCGAGTGAACGGCTCCACCGAGGCAAGATCTAATTTATACGGCTGGAGCTGCAGGGGGTGGGGCTATACTTAAGAAGACCGCGTGACGAAACGCGGTCACATTTAAAACACGCCTAAAAAATCCTGAAACAGACATATCTTTATACACAAGTTGATCTATAACTCCAAAATTAATTTATCTACAATTTTGAGACTTTTTATCTCATTTACAACATTACAATTATGACATTTATAATGTTTATTGAAGAAAATATTGAAATTTACTTTACACGGTCTTTAAGAGTTGTTATATATACGGTTGTGGGCAGGAAGGATCTCCCGCAGCAGTCTGTACCACAGCGGATCTGATGAAACTGGCTGCGGATGCCGATCCGTCCACCTGGACCCAGCAGGCCTCTCAGTCCTCCTGGGCAGCAGGACCACCTGAAGGTTGGGCAGAACTCCTCCCTGAGTGATGGCCACTCCTCTCGGCAGCTTGTTTAGCTCCTCATCATTGCAGACAGCCATGGGTCAGGGGATGATCCTGGTCTTCTTGTAGTCATGAGTCACGTTTCCTGCCAGCTTCAGGATCTTGGCAGCCAGTCACTCAAGCACCCCCACCAAGTAGACAGAGTTTCATCCATGGCACCTCCTTTACAACTCATTTAGGATTTGGGGCTGTATTTGAGGTAATATGTGAGCTTTAAGATGTTAATCAGCTGCTCCCGGTTGTAAAAACCACCTTGTTGTCATTACGCTTCATAACAAATGTCCAAAAGTAAAAAGGTTAAAGTAAAAATCCTTCCAGCTGCACAGCATCCAATACCATAGGAAGTAATCATCCCACCCCTTATAAAAAATAAAACAAATAAAATTACATCCCCAAAAAAAAGGAAATAAACTTTTCAAAAGCTATATTCCAGAATGAAAGTAACAGCCACTCCAACATCCAACCACCTCGAGCAGCACAATTCTAGAACAACAAATCCATCCAGTGGTTCATGGGATAATTTGCTAACACTAAACCAAACACACTCGCATAGACAAAACAACTCTTTCTCCTTTAGTAGTGACAATAACAAAGAGGTGAGATAAGGTAAAAGAAAGATTGTTTCAACATTTGTGTGGAGATGATACCAGAGATAATACCAGCTCCTTTTATTGTGTTTTATGATGCACTCTGAGAAACACAAACAACTCCGTCCTCACAGACTGGTTCAGTTCCACCTTGCTTCTATTCAGTTGTTTACCCGTCTGTGTAGATCAGATGTTTGCCGGCTCACTGAAGTACTCACAAGTGAGAATTTATTTGATTCGTTAACATCTCAGAGCACAAAGAGTCTCTGTAATTAGTGATGAATGAATGAATGGTTATTAGTTTCTGCAGCCAAATGGCCACAGTGTGAGTTATACTGTCACAGCAAGAGGACGTCAACAGTTCTCCATGGTGTTCAGAGGATTATCGTGCAGCTATACCTCTCAACATCTGAATTATTTTAAAATTTGTTTTTCTTTCCTTGGATGATGACAATTAAAAATCAAACTCAGCTCAGAAGACGACGGCAGAGAAAATTTTACTGACGCACTTTCCGCATACCTAACGACTGCAGACTGTCATCAGACCCAAATGAAACAACTGGTTTAATCAAGATGCACTGAAAAGGGATGAGAATTACAGCACAGCAATGCACCGTAGCGCAATCAAATCTGAAAACTTTAAATAATCAAAACTTGTCAGTTGATTGTTGTTTATTTTTGCATGAATATTGTTTTTGTTCCATTCCAACAATCCATGTATCCAACTGTTCGGCTCTTCAGGACATTCCTGCTGTGACTTTTGGTATTTGTGCAACTTTCACTTGTTAAATATTTACCTTTGTCGGACATGTTTTCATCTTAGAAAATGAATGGAGCTCACTTCAAACCCTTTGAGCTGTTTACAACCCCTTACTGCTCATTTCAGCATTTTTTGTTTGATTTAATCTTTTCATTATTATTATTATTATTTTTTTTTT
>JBBPBX010016789.1:0-43219 GCA_038048925.1 Garcialebias charrua | reverse complement strand
CCCTCTAGCTCCGCCACTGCCGAGGCCTGCTGGGTCCGGGTTGTCAGATCAGCATCTGCAGCCAGTTTCTTCATATCTGCTGTGGGACAGACTGTTGCAGATCCTTCTAGCCCACAGCCATCAGGCAGAGCTCTGCGTAAGGCAGTATGCCGCTGTACGCCGTACGTATGCAGAGGCACAAGCGTAGCCCCGCAGGGCACAAACGCGCAAAGCTCAAATTTTACGACCGCGTACGCGAGGCGCGTTGTCTCACAATAAACTGCCCAGCGCCGGACTGTTTTGTATGAGACACAAATGTATTAAATTCCTCTTCTTCATCCCTGATCTGGACATTTCTTTTGTTTTTTTTGCCAAAAGTCAAGCAAAAGTCAAGTGATCGCATCGCTTCCTCCTCCATTGACTACATGACTGAAATGATGAGAAATGAATGAATTTGTCACGAGCAAATTAAACTCGGGTCCTACGTGGCTGCGCGAGGTTCTGTGGATTTCCTGGTGGGCTGTGGGCTGCAGGACCAGCGTTCCCTGTTTTTATTTTTTAGAACTTTTTATTAACATATAAAGTTTAGAACACTGCATCGGCTGCAGCCAGCCAATTTTTTTCCCCACCCGACCTGTCAATCAATTCAGTAGGCGTGTCAGCAAATGACCAATCAGCGACCTCAGTTTGTCCCGTAGGTAAACGCTCTGCGCGCAGCTGCTCAAATTACGACAAGAATTTGGAGCGAAAACGCGAGCATTTAACTTGAGAACGAACGCAGAGCTGTGCTTGTGAACGCGTGCGCACAGAACACGCACGTAGAGCGGCGTACAGGCCGTACGCAGAGCTCTGCCTGGGCTGAAACATGGATGATGAGCTACAACATTTAATTTCCCTTTGGGATTAATAAAATATTTTGAATTGAATTGAATTAAGAGCCCAACATGCTCCATCCAAAGTCAAGCAGTCAACTCGTGGTCACGTGGTCAAGTTAAGTCAATTTTATTTATATAGCACAGTTAAAACAGATAAACTGTTATCAAGGTGCTTCACACACACAACATAAAAGAGGTTTAAAAATTTACAGAACAGTATCACACACCAATGGTAAAAATTATGATATTAACAGCAGCAAAAGTATAATAAAAATGTATAAGAACAATATTAAAATGAAAACACAGTAAAAAAATATATACATTAAGTCAGTTCACACAGTATGAAATACCAGAGAGAAAAGATGGGTTTTTAGCAGGGATTTGAACATGTGAAGGGAGGAGGCCTGTCTAATGTTGGGGGGCAGGTTGTTCCAGAGTTTGGGGCCGGTGACTGAAAACACCCGATCTCCATGGAGCTTCAGTTGTGTTTTTGGAACCGCCAAGAGCATCTGATCGGATGATCTCAGGGCCCGCGATGGAACATATGGTTCTAGCAGCTCGGAGAGACGTGGTGGGACATTCATCTTCTAGCATGCTTCATATAGTCCACGAGACAAAGACACAGAGCTCATGGGAAACTTTCCTCTGCACTATACGTCAACATGAGGTTTCTTCCCACCACAGTCTTCACCCCATCCCTGCAGCTGCCACAAATCTATCCTGAAGAGAGCGCCACACTTTCCAGCAGACTCCTCAGTGCATGATGTCTGCACGATCTCCATCCAGGACTTTCTGGTCATTTAACTAATTTAAGTTCAATAATCTTTATCCCCAAGGGGCAATTTGTTTCACAGTCAGTAAACACACAAGACATAAACATTAGACAAGACATTAGGACGTTAAAATAACAGAACAGAGATCACTGTTCGATCGCTGCAGGGATGAATGAGTCTTTGTTCTACACCTGGGCAACAGATACCTGCATCCATATGGAAGCAACCGGAACTCACCATGGAGTGGTGATCAGGATCTGCCAGAATCAGCCTGGCCTTGTTCACTGACCTCGTCTTGTGTAGGTCAATGAGATTCTGTAGGTCAAAGAGATTCTGTAGGCCAATGAGGTTCTGTAGGTCAGTGAGGTTCTGTAGGTCTATGCCAGCAGTTCTGCTGCACATCCTGACAATCCCTGAGAGTTTGTTCCTGTTGTTGCATGTCAGTAGTCCACTTGGGTCCTGCCCCAAGTGGAGGAGTTTAAGTATCTCGGGGTCTTGTTCACGAATGAGGGAAAACTGGAGCGTGAGATCGATAGGCGGATAGGTGCAGCATCCGCAGTGAAGCGGGCTGTACCGGTCTGTCGTGGTGAAGAGAGAGCTGAGTCGAAAGGCAAAGCTCTCAATTTACCGATCGATCTACGTTCCCACCCTCATCTATGGTCATGAGCTTTGGGTTGTGACCGAAAGAACGAGATCTCGGATACAAGCGGCTGAAATGAGTTTTCTCCGCAGGGTGTCTGGACTCTCCCTTAGAGATAGGGTGAGAAGCTCAGTCATCCGGGAGGGACTCGGAGTAGAGCCGCTGCTTCTCCACATCGAGAGGAGCCAGTTGAGGTGGCTCGGGCATCTGGTTAGGATGCCTCCTGGACGCCTCCCTGGTGAGGTGTTCCGGGCATGTCCCACCGGGAGGAGACCCAGAGGAAGACCCAGGACACGCTGGAGGGACTATGTTTCTCGGCTGGCCTGGGAACGCCTTGGGATTCCCCCAGAGGAGCTGCTCCAAGTGGCTGGGGAGAGGGAAGTCTGGGCCTCCCTACTTAGGCTGCTACCCCCGCGACCCGACCCCGGATAAGCGGACGAAAATGGATGGATGGATGAATTTCTTACTGTGAGCTGGTCAAGCCTGTCTCCGTCTTTTAGCATGTTAGCTCATTGCACGTCCGAGCTCTGCAGCTTCGTGCTGCTTCACGCGGTCCAAACTGTTTACAGGAAGGCCTGTTAGCATGTTAACTCCATACATTTTGAGCCATAATGAAGGGAAAAAGAGTTAATAACTTACTGGGAGCCGTTTCTCTGCGGTTAGGTTAGATTAAGTTACTTTATTTATACCCAAGGGTAAATTTGGTTTGCAATGGTACAAAGCATACATCCATCCATTCGCACACACAAATAAAAACTGAGTAAAAACATTTAGTAAAAACACTTCAAAGAAACCATAAACAAATAATGTTGCACATAACGGTGTTAAGGCTCCCCAAATCTTATTTAAAATGAAAAATAAAAAACATTTAACAACTAAAAGCTTCGACGTTATTTCAGTTCATTCATTTCAGTAACAGCAGTGGGAACAAAGCTATTTTTAAAAAGTGTTGTCCTACATTTAGGGACTAAAAACCTCCGACCAGAGGGAAGAAGCTGAAACTCTCCGTACAGGGGATGAAGGACATCCTCCAACAGGCTGTGGTGTCCCTCCAACAGGCTGCGCCGCATTAGCATGTTAGCCCCTCCAACAGGTTGTGCCGCGTTAGCATGTTAGCCCCTCCAACAGGCTGCGCCGCGTTAGCATGTTAGCTCGGTGTCCCTCCAAAAGGCTGCGCAGCTGTTTCTCTACGTTTTAGCATGTTAGCTCTGTGTCCATCCAACATCTGAGGCTGCCAGGCGGACATCCCGCGGTGAGCTGGTGGTGTCGGCCAGCGTGGTGGGTTGCGGCGGAGCGATCGGCGGCTGTTGCTCCGGGCCTGAGACGTCCACAGAGTTCACAGAGCGTTTCTAGCACATTTATCCGTATGAGACAACCTCTGATCGGACACACAGTCCATCCAAAGCCGGCTGTCAAGGCCGGAGCTAACCGAAAACTGGCAGACACTACCGAAAACTGGCGGACACTGCCGAAAACTGGCGGAAACTGCGTAAATCGGCTTTAATTTTTTTAAAATAATAATACTTTATTTATAAAGCCAGTTAAAATAACCACAGCTGCAACAAAGTGTTGTACACATGAAATCAAGAACATTTAAACACATAAAAATAAAAATAAAATATTAAAATTTTATTTTTAAATTTTATATTGTTATTAATAAGATGCGTTCGTAACACCGAATCGCCGTAAGTTGAGACCGCCGTAACTCGAGGACTACCTGTATATCTATTAATGCACTACTACTTACGCACTTTTCACTTGTGAACGCGGGTTGAGTTTAGATTTGTGAAAATATACAAAATTGTGCTGTTCGAGTGTTATCATTGTGTTAGAGTAAATGGCATGAATAAATTTTACATTAAACAAAATCCAAGTTGAAGTGTTGCATCATTTTCAGCGCACTTTTGGCATTTGCATTTGGTAGCAGCAGTTCAAACTGACAAAGATCATGCAGAATAATGTAGTATTTTAATTCCACAGCAAAGAAAACTATGAAGTCTAAGTAGGTCTAGGGAAATATATATCGGTAATGGTATCGGTTATCGGCCAAATAAGTTTTAACATACATCATCAAAAAAAAATCCAATATTGAGCATCTTTAAAGGACTGCCTCCCAAGTTGCAAGCATGTGGGCATAGCCTACCAATACGTGGAAAAAACATGCTGGACCATGTTTACATGGACGTAAAAGATGCATACAAAGCCGGACCCTGCCCCCACCTAGGATTCTCGGACCATATCTCAATCTTAATGGCTCCTGCTTATCAGCCCCCACTGAGACGCTCCAGACCAGTATAAAAGAAAGTTAAATGTTGGATCCAGGATGGTGGCCCCATTCTGAAAGATTGTTTTGAATAAAAAGACTGGCAGGTTTTCAGAGAAGCTGCTGAAAATGGAGGATCCCTTGATCTGGACCAATACGCATCTTCAGTACTGGGGTACATTAGTACATGTACTGACACCGTCTCCACCACAAGATATGTTAAAAGCAACCCCAACAGAAAACCTTGGCTGAATGCAGAGGTGCGCACCCTGCTGGCAGCCAGGAACACTGCCTTCAGGTCTGGGAACCGAGGAGCTGAGAAAAACTGAGATAGAGCTGGTTGCTGGCATTAAGAGGGCCAAGGCAACATATGCACAGAGGATCGAGGGTCAGTTCACCTCACAAGACCCAAAGAGCATGTGGAGGGGCATTAAATGCATAACAGATTATAAAGGCAGGAGCGAACAATGCCCCAAAGACCCATCTCTGCCTGATGCCCTGAACAAGTTCTATGCACGCTTTGAAGACCTGAACAGACCACCCAGCACCAGACTTACCACTGAATGAAGAGCATCTCAGCATGACCGCAGCAGAAATAAGGAGTACTTTCAGGAGAATCAACCCTCACAAAGCAACCGACCCAGACAACATCCCCAGGAAAGTGTTAAAAGAATGCGCTGATCAGCTCTGCAATGTGCTGGCTGACATTTTTAACACCTCACTAACCCTGGAGACAGTTTCTACCTGCCTGAAGACCGCCACCATCATCCCAGTCCCAATGAGCTCTACAGTGACTGGTCTGAATGACTATCGGCCAATGGCCCTCACCCTGATAGTCACTAAATGCTTCGAAAAACTGGTCATGACCCACATCAAAACATCCATCAACATCAATTAGGACTCATCAGTACGCATACCACGAGAACCGATCAACAAAGGATACCATCTCCTCTATGGTCAACACTGCTCTCACCCACCTGGAACAGAAGGACTACAATGTCCATATGGTCTTTGTGGACTTCATATCTGCCTTCAACACCATGATCCCCCAAACCTGGATGGACAAACTATTCACACTAGGACTAAGCCCCTCCATTTGTAACTGGGTACTAGACTTAACGAACAGACCACAGTCAGTGAGGATCCACAACTTCTCATCCTCCACCATAACCCTCAGCACTGGCTCTCCTCAAGGCTGTGTGTTGAGCCCTCTCCTGTTCACATATGATTGTGCAGCTACCCATACGCGTAGCCAGGGGGGGTTTGGGGGGTTCGAACGAACCGCCCACTTTGCCTATGAAGTCCCACCTACAACTCCCGCACAACACAAGTTCTGTGTTAAGAGGTGGAAAGAGAAGGTATGGAGACGCCGCTAATGTCAAACCGGTTAACACCATAGACTTAATATGCCTGTGGTTAACACAAACTCCTTTTTTCTTATTTTTATCCAATAAAAGACAAACGTAAAATAAGTTGAAGTATTGCCCACTTCGACAATTCGACTTCAACCAAGTGAGGATCGAACCCGAGTCGAGAGAAAGTTTGGAATGGCAACCTGACGCGCTTCCAGTGAACCACCGAGGCGTGTTGCTCTTTCCAGGTCCACTTCTTCTTCAAACGAACCGCCCCTCATAAAATCCTGGCTACGCCCATGAGCCACCCATCCAGGCTGTCATATTGTAAAGTTTACAGATGATACAGTGGTGGCATCACAAACAATGAGTCCAGCTACCTACAGGCAGGAAGTGGAACACCTGGAGAGCTGGTGCAAGGACAATAACCTTCACATCAATGTGAAGAAGACAAAGGAGATGATTGTGGACTTCATAAGGAACACACCTGCATCATGAAGGTGGCTCACTCACCCAGCACACACACTTTTTGTCCTGCTCCCCTCAGGAAGGAGGTTGAGGAGCATTAAGTGTAGAACCACTAAACTGAGGAACAGCTTCTACCCTGAGGCTGTTAGACTCATGAATCTCTAACCAGAATAATCACTGTGAAAAATCACATCATGTTGCTGCTGATCTGTTTCATGTTGCTATGTTCATTCATACTCATCTGCTCACACAGACTCATGTTCGTGCTGCTTTGCGACATATTGTTTTTATGCTATTATTGCTTAGTGTGTTTTTAGTTCATATCTTAGATGTTATTACTGTTTTTCTTTTACATTTTACTGTTGGATGTAACTGGGTGATTCTTTTTTTGGGGCAACATTCACGTCCGCATGTTTCTCTTACCCTGATTTTTTTCTAAAATGTGCCAAATATTTACAACAAAGTATTTTAATTATACACTTAGATGTTTGCCATCATTCAAATATAAATGAAATGCATTTAAAATATTATTTTGTACTTTACACACCTTTTTGGTGACATAGATGGTCAATTTTATTGTGTCCGCAGTGCAGTGTAAAATATTTCCTCAATAAGTTTAAACAATAAAATTAAATTAAAAAAGAAATTTCTTCAATAATTTGATTGACTGGACTAAACCTTATTTTATTATGAAACTGAATCTGTTGAAACTATTTTTTTTATTTGATATTTTCTTGATATTATACATGTCCCAGTAGTAACTTTCCACCCTGTTAGAATGTTTCCTTTTTGCCCTCAAAAGACTACAATTCCATAAAAGCCATTTACAAGAAGAAGACATCAACTGGTTTTGGAGGGAATTCAACCATGGAAAACAAGTTAAGCTTCATCTGTCACTCTCTCCTTACTTTTTTTAATCTTAAATATATTAAACCTGTATGAGTCAACCTTAAAGTTCCACCCTGTTAAGATAAATTGTGGGAAATGTTTATTTGGTAGAATTTAAAAAACAACATATTAGATTTAGTCATTAAAGGTTTGCTATTCTGTTGAAGGTTAGCTAGCTAAATGTTGACCACATAAAGAGCTACAGCTAGATTAGCTAAAAAAATTCCACCCTGTTATGTTCCACCCTGTTAGGTTTATGAACCAAACAAGGTGTAACAAGGACCTAACAGGGTGGAAATTCAGGTAAAAAGTAATCACATATACCGTATTTTCTGGAATATAGGTCGCACCTGAATATAGGTCGCACCTACGTCAAAATGTGGACCGTGTTTAGCTCTGCTGCAAATGTCTGCCACAGGAGCGCACAGCAAGGCTTTTAAGAAGATTAACACTTAAAAACAATTATTTGTTTGATAAAAATTATAGCAAATATGTGTCTGAGCTGAACTTTTCTTTAATAAATGAATAATTTTAGCAGGATAAACACCTAAAAAAATACATTTGTTAGCTGACATTATTGTAAGAGTGTGTCTCAGTTTAATTTTTGTTAATAAATGATTACAAATCAGCTTATTTTATAAAAAGCCATAAACAGGTCGCACCTGAATATAGGTCGCAGGGCATGCAAAAATGATAAAAAAGCTGCAACCTATATTCCGGAAAATACGGTACATGTAATTATTACTTTACCTGTAATTATTATTTTATCCAGCCCTGAGCTTGACCATTATTAATTTCTTATTGCTAAACATGTCAGTGATGTAACAAAATATTTAAAACTTAAAATATTACTCTTTTTATTTCCAAAACTCCTGAAGCCAAAATGTTGCCGCAAAAAAAGAATCACCCAACTGGGACCCTGTGTACATAGTCTCGTTTCATCACATGTACCACATGTGGTGTCAATGACAATAAAGAATCTTTGACTTTAGTGTTTCAACTTGTACAGCTGAATGTCTGAGCACATTTCTGCACTGACAAACACGCACACAAACTTCTGACCAATCACACAATACTTGGCGCCTACACCTGTGAGTAGGTCAGCCAAGGCCTTGTGTCAAGAATGGGCGGAGCTACTCTGAGGACATTGTGATTTTTGTTACGTAACTATGACAAGCTGATCTCACAGCTTTGGCTGGCGTATGCAGGACCCTTTAGTGAAAATGGGTTGAATGTTTGTAGTCCAGCTCCTCTGAGTTACTCCGCTGCGTTTGTCCTTCCAGCTTCTTCCTGTGTTACGAGGACATTCTCAACCCACACGTCGAGGCTGACGGAAACGGTGAAGGCGTCTCTCATGGTGGCGTGGTGAGGATGTGGTCCATCGGCCAGTGGGTACAAGTGGATCCAGACCCGTCAACAGAAGAGCTCAGTGACTGGTGAGTTGAAGGTAACTTGTTCAGTGAACGCAGCACGTGATCTCACAGCTGTGCACGTCCAGGATCCTGTGCGAGGTTCCTGTGGGCGCCTACAACAGGCTTCTGTTCCTGGGCCACGACGAGCCGTCCAGCTGCAGCGCTACGGATTACCTGCAGCAGCTGCTGCTGTCCTGCTGCACGGATTAACACCGCACGTGTCAACGTGCACACGCCTGCTTTTCATGGACGTTGTTTAAAAGTAGACGCTAGACGTCGCCTTAATGTTCCTGCCACATTTTGTACGTTCAAGTTTTTGCTTTACTGTAAAGTGTTACTTATCTAAGGTTTGAAAAAAAAAAAAGTTAGTTTTCTATACTTGGAGGTTTTAAAGAGCAGTTTGTTGTAAAGAAGTTCAAAAGACGTATTAAAAAAGTATTTTATTTACATCAGTTGCATCAAATAATTACACACAATCACACACTTGTCAAGACAAGAACAGTTTAAGCTGCCATCACTTTAGGACTGAGTCCCCGTTTGTGCAGTTTCAGATAGACGAGGACAAACACGTCCAGGTTCATGTCCAATAAATTAACATCTCAGCAAAAGAACAAACAACGTTGATCCTGAGTAGCAACTGCAGTCTGTCCACGTCAAGTTTCCTTCAGTTTCACTGTTGTAAAAAAAAAAAAGGCATCATAAAGAATTCAATCCATCATTTTCCCCAACAACATTGTTGTTTTCTATTTAACAAAATCTATAGAGGACTGCTAAACATCTATTATACATCTGAAACTCTGCAGTACAAAAGTAAAAGGTGAGCTTCTCTTTACAGTGATCAGTCTTTAAACAGAAACACAAGCACACACCACACACAAACAGAAGTGGAGGCTGCAGGCTCCTCTCAGGCGTCTGTGCTTCACCATGTAAAGGTGGTGTAAACAGATGAATTCACCATGCAAAGGTGGTGTAAACAGATGAATTCACCATGTAAATGTGGTGTAAACAGATGAATTCACCATGTAAAGGTGGTGTAAACAGATGAATTCACCATGTAAAGGTGGTGTCAACAGATGAATTCACCATGTAAAGGTGGTGTCAACAGATGAATTCACCATGTAAAGGTGGTGTCAACAGATGAATTCACCATGTAAAGGTGGTGTCAACAGATGAATTCACCATGTAAAGGTGGTGTCAACAGATGAATTCACCATGTAAAGGTGGTGTCAACAGATGAATTCACCATGTAAAGGTGGTGTCAACAGATGAATTCACCATGTAAAGGTGGTGTCAACAGATGAATTCACCATGTAAAGGTGGTGTCAACAGATGAATTCACCATGTAAAGGTGGTGTCAACAGATGAATTCACCATGTAAAGGTGGTGTAAACAGATGAATTCACCATGTAAAGGTGGTGTCAACAGATGAATTCACCATGTAAAGGTGGTGTCAACAGATGAATTCACCATGTAAAGGTGGTGTCAACAGATGAATTCACCATGTAAAGGTGGTGTCAACAGATGAATTCACCATGTAAAGGTGGTGTCAACAGATGAATTCACCATGTAAATGTGGTGTCAACAGATGAGTGAAATGAAACATCTTTACTGAGTGGAGGCTGCAGGACGTTTGTCCAGCTGGAAGAGAAACGCTCATGAGCTCAGTCTTTGGGTTGTTGTTTGAAACTGAAGAGTCATAAACCTACAAACCAGAGGGACGAGATTAAAAGTGAAAATAGCGGCTGCGTCGCCATGGTAACAGAGGGGCTAAAGCACCGAGTTCAGGCTGAAACTTTGGACTTGTAATTAGTTAATTAATCGGGTGGGGTTTGGAAATGATGGCTACGGGCTGGGGCCGCACTGTTCAAGGCATCGCCGCCACACAGCCAGACTGAATTTATTGCTAACTCTGTATACCAGAGAATATTTAATTATTACTGTGATAATCTGGTTAATGAAGTTTGATCAGAGAAACTTGTGAAACGCAGAGTTCTCATTTGAAACATTTCTGTCAGAATCTGAGAGGAAGCAGATTTTTTCCTCCCAGTAGTTCAGCTGGTACATTCTGAGTGGAAAACAAACCCACGTGTGAACCACCTTTTACTTGAACGTTCAGAGACTGAAGAACGTTCAGGAGTTAGACTAGACAGCCAGCTGCTGATTCATAGCACGCACCTCTGGACTCCATCCTGCACTCAACTAAAACTCATCTCTGCAAGAATCAAGAAACCTTTCAATCCTAACAAAATGTTAAACCTACAAAAACACCAGGTCTCATTAGACTCAGTGTTTTACAGAAAGAGAGCTGCTCTGAACAGCTCACACTGACACTCCCTCCTCTTTATGGGTTCATCCCAGTTTGAAACACACAACACAGTCCGCTGCAACAAGAACAGATGAAGTGCAGCCTCCCCGACACCACAAACAGGGATTTGATCACTTTTCAAAACATCTCTGCATCTTCTGGTAGTGGAACAAAACAAAGAAACAGGAAAAGCTTCTGTTAAAAGAAACATGGCTGAAGGTCAAACATGGCTGAAGGTCAAACATGGCTGATCACCAGATTTAGATCGATTAGACTTTAGATATAGAGTTCATTTGGCACTGCCAGATTAATTTTTTCATTCAACCTTTATTTATACAGGTTAGTTCCCACTGAGCCTCGAGGACTCATTTACAAGAGACACCTGTTAGATGGTGCGTTTGTGTGTCGTCACAGTGATTCAGCAAAAGGGGGAACCAAAAATTAAGAATTTCCAACTTTGCCGTTAGCCAGAGGCAATTTGCATTATAGGAAATGATGCATTATGGGACTGTGCCAGGGTGATCTCATCACTGGCTGTGTGGACCTGGAGTAGTGTAGGACAAGTGGGGTTATTTTTTGAGGGGGAGTGGGGGGTTAGTGAGTCGTGTCATGTTGCGTTTGTGGACTCAGATTTCTGTGGGACACATGGAATCCTGCTTCTTCCACGGCAGCGTTGGAGACTTCCTGCAAAGGGCAGGAGGGCTGAGTTTTGAGGGGCCTCTCACCGAGCATCATGTGCTCGTCTCCATTTGAAGTCCAGGTCTAAAATAATGCAGCCTCTAATCTAGAAGAGGGTTTCCTGCCACGTGAACGTGTCAAACTTTGAAAATCCAAAGTGCCGACTCATAACCTGAAGTGTGGTCTTCTTCATCCCAGCACTCGTTTAGAGGAACGAGCGTGAACTTGCTTCAGCAGGCTGGAAGAGAACCGACCACTCCTCGGTGCTGCCGGCACCAGTGAGTCGTGCTCGTTTTCACAGTGAGACCAGATGAGAAGCTGCACGGTACAGCAGTGGTTCTTACACACCGAGCCAACGGTCTGGTGCAGGGCTGTTCAACAGGACATCCAGCAGTTAGTGTCATCAAGTTGGTTTTACACTTTAAAATCTAGTTTGACTTCTAATTAACCCACTGGTGGGCTGAACTGGGCACATCCCCGGGCCACCAGTTGAGTAGCCCTGATCAAGTGTGTGTGTGTGTTGACTTTTCAGGGAGTAACACACCTTTAGCTGTGCTGGACTCAGACTAAATGATTCAGTGTGATCAGTCTCAGCCTGATGAACACAACCTGAAGGTTTTATTTACAGAACCAGTAAGATGGCTGTTTCCACCAGATCATCTTAGAAGTCACTTTTAATAAAACAGGCCAAGTTTAGATGAAGTTAGAATTGAGTTTTGGTTTTAAAACTATAAATTAGGATTACCCCCCCCCAGTGATGCAACAACTGGATGAAATGTTCAGACTGAGGAGCTTCAAATGTGATTCAGTGCCACGTGTGAAATAAAACAGGCTCTCGTCTGAATCCAGTTTAAACTGGTTATCACTAAAGGTTTGTTCAGAGACACATCTGGAAACATCTCAACACAACATTGTTGGTTTGATGTGCAAGAACTCACATTTAGAGATTCATTCACAGTAAAGTGGAGGTGGACTCCACCCTGCAGACAGCACCTCCTCTCATTCAGACACATGGAGGTGCGTCAGTGATGCGTCTCCAGCTCCACCACCGTCCACTCTCCTGGAGGGGAGCTGCCGGCGGCCTCTGGGGAGAAGCTGCTGACGGAGGTGACGGTGGCGGAGGGAGGGGTGAGGGGAGGCAGCAGACGGGGCCACAGGCTGCTCTCCAGGGGGCTCAGTGTTCCTCCTGCACCTCCGGGCAGGAGCAGCAGCGAGGAGCAGCCGTCTCCGTTCAGCAGCAGCGTCTGATTGATCAGCTGCTGGACTATGTCCACCTTCTTCCCCCAGTCCAAGTCCAGGGGTGGGGGCCGCTCTGGAGACCTGGACTGGGGGGACACTGATGGGAGGACGTCTCCATGTTTGTCCTCCTCTGACCTCCCCATTTCACAACTCGTCTGTTGAGTTGGTGCAGACTTCTGGTGTTTTGATGGATTTTGCTCACTCTTTTCATCCTCCTCCTCCTCCTCCTCCTCCTCCTCCTCCTCCTCCTCACTGTTCTCCAGGCCTTCATAGATGGTGCAGAGGCCGGAGGAGGGGGACAGCAGGGAGGTCTGCTGCAGCTCCTGCTGCCACTGAGTGATCTGTCTTTGTTGCAGCTCCTCTCTCACCTGCGCTTGCTTCTTCACCTTCATCTCCTCTTCCTTCTGCCTCTCGTTCCTCTTCAGTTCTTCCTCTGCCTCTTCCTTCTTCCTCCTCTCCTCCTCCTCCGCCGTCCTCTTCCTCTCCAGCTCCGCCTCCTCCAGGGGTCGGCCCTGCTGCTCCCTGCGCTGCTGCAGCTCCAGCAGCTGTCTCTGGTGCTGCTCCAGCCGGCGGAGCTGAGGGCTGCGCGCCTGCCGCCCGGGGCTCCTGGGCGGGAGGTCGGCGCAGCTCAGCCTGGGCGAGGGGGCGGAGCCGACGTGAGGCGTGACGACGTCGCAGTAGATCCTGGGGAAGGAGGAGTGATCGCGACGGTGAGGCAGCGCTGTGAAGCCTGCGAGTGACAGGAAGCAGTTACAGCAGGACAAGGAGCACGGTGACGACAACCAGAGCAGACATTTTGGACTTTCAAGTCCAGAACAGAGAAGCACTGGGGGTGACGAGTGCTGGAGATTTGTGCAGAGAGCAAAGTGCAAACCCCTGAATGAATTCATATCGTCTGAAAAGTGAACCCCAGAAAAGAAAGGTTTGGTCATGTGCCAATCAGCAGCAGCCACACTTCCTGTATATGCAAGCACCCGTGATGGGACAGAATCAAGTCCAGTTAGTCCACCAGTAGTCCATGCAAAGCTCCCCATGCATTTACACACCCAGTGTCCCCACAACCAACAATGACAACAGCTTGGCTTCAGATGGGCAGGCCGTCCATCCCCCGAGCACAAGGCAGGAAGGTGAGATGCAGCAAGTCATGGTGCAGCAGCATGCAGAAGCTTCATGGTGCTGTGAAGCAGACTGAAGGAGAAAAACAGCACACACCCGCACACATCCTGGTGGGACGCCACAGCAGCAGTCGAGCCGGTTCCTCCTGGAGACGATGGTCTGCAGCAGTGTCGTCCTCTGAGCCAGCAACCAGTTCAGTTTGAGTTCAGGTTTCCAGACCAGTGTTTGAAGTGGTCATCAGTGCAACACACCAAGTTTTAATGAACCAGGTCAGAAATGATAACTATAAAACTGATCTAAAGAAAAATAAGTATTTATTTTTATTTTACGTTTCCCCCCTATGGTTCCTTAAGTTTTATTTTTGTACAGTAGAGGAACACCGTTTGCGACTAGAGAACAAAAATATATTTTACTAACAGAAGTGTTTGACGTGCATCTTTTAAGAGTCTTCAAAGATCATGAAGAATACATCACAATAAAAAATTTATCTTTATTCATATTCATTTTGTCAAAAAAAAAGGAGAAACAATGCATTTGGTACAGTTTAAAGTGCAAAGAGAATTAAAGTTATTGTGTCAAAGATCAAACATCACATTTTATTAGCTTTGCTCATTAAAAACGATTAGGATAAATACAACATGACAATCGTTAAGCACGTCTTCTGACGAGTGTTTCCACCTGGTCCAGAGGAGCTGCATCGTTCTGCATCCACCAGAACCAAACACACGTACACGTGATGGACCAGGCTATTGCACATACAGGAGAAGAGCCGTACGGCAGAGGAACTCCTCCCTCAACGCTTGCTCTCTGACTTTCATTTTTAAAGCACAGGTCTGATTGATGTCCACCCCCAGAGGTTGCAGGACAAAGAACTAGAAGACAAGCTACACAGGGCCAACACACATCTATGGAGACAGATCTATGGAGACAGATCTATGGAGACAGATCTATGGAGACAGATCTATGGAGACAGATCTATGGAGACAGATCTATGGAGAGGACTAGGGTGGTCGGGGAGGTCAACTATACATTACCTGCTAGAGAGTCGTCAGTCTTTTCACAGGCAACAGAATAGTACGGAGGCTGAACGTCAGCGGGGGGTCCCTCTGGAGGGTGAACGTCAGCGGGGGGTCCCTCTGGAGGGTGAACGTCAGCGGGGGGTCCCTCTGGAGGGTGAACGTCAGCGGGGGGTCCCTCTGGAGGGTGAACGTCAGCGGGGGGTTCCTCTGGAGGCTGAACCTCTAGACTCTGCTCGTTGCTCAGAGTTGAAGGAGCCAAAGCTTCTCCCACGTCGTGCTGAGTGGCCTCTGCTTCCTGTTCCTCACACTCGATGTAGTGCTGCTCCGCGTCACGCTGCGGGGCGCGAGGCTGTGGAGGGAAGGTCTGCTCCTTGGCCTCCTCGGGGAGCTCCTCCAGGGAGAAGATGCCTGGGCTCTTCATGCAGCTCTCTGTGGACTGGGGGGTGGAGATTGATGCTGTGGTGACGCTGTCCAAGCCATAGGATGTCAAGGAGGTGGCCGAGGGAGGCGTGGCTTCTTCACCTGCCCCACCCTCTCTTTCCTCCCCCTCAGCCTCCTCCCCCTCCTCCACAGTGGACAGCGAGCGCTGCGATGGAGGCATCTCAAAGGTTGTGTTTATGACCACTTGGCTCTTGGAGGACTCGAGCAGAGCTTCTCCCTCGGTGTCACTCGCCTCGTCTTCAGTGGCAGGGCTGTCTAGGGCTTCATCAGCAGGGAGGGTCTCTGGCTCCTCCTCCACCTGGTCTCCAGTCTCTGGGTGCACGCCCAGGTCCTGGCTATCCAAGTCAGGTTGAGGGGCATGCTCCAAGGTGTGAGCTGCTTCTAGGTGTTGGTCACCCTGGTCTTCAGGCAGGCTGCTCTTTTTGCTTGGGGTGGTTGATGAAGTTGGTTCTGGGGGCGGGGTCTCCACTGATGAGTGTCTGGACTCTGTATTCTGCTGGGCCTGGCCTGGGGTCAGAACTGGGGTCTCAGGGTCTGCTTGCACAGGGTTTGCAGCCTGCGCAGGGTCCAGAACCGCCTGTGGCTGAACAGGTTCTGCCCAAGGATCTGCAAAGGGGTTCGGTTGTTCCCACTGAGCAGCTGGAGCAGAGGGCAGCGCAGGTGGGGGAGGGGGCGGCTGGGCCACCCTGTTCAAGTTATCTAGCCTCTCATCTTCAGCAAAGTCATCCTCGTCTGCATTGCCATAGCTCTCCAGTCCACTCTCAGTGACCCCTTCACTGGCCATCTCCACGTCATCATCCTCTTCATCAGCGTCGTTGTCGTGTCTGGGTCTCTGCTGCTCGTCCGTCCGCTCTGAGCCCACGTCCATGTCACACACCCGATCGCTATCGTCCTCATCTTCATCAAAGTCAGTGACAGGTATGTCAGGGACTTTCTCAAAGTCGGGTGAACCTGCCGAGGCTCCCTTCAGACTGCCATCTCCCAGATCATCTGTGCTCTCTGTGCCCTCCAGGACACCAGGGGCGCTCAGCTCCGACGCCCCCTGCTGGCTGCCGCTCACCTCCTCAGAGTCCAGCTCAGAGAGCAAGGCACCACCCGCTCTCCAAGCAGAGCCTCCCACTGGTCCAGCTGACCCGGGGCGAGACTCCTCGGTGGGCTGGGTGGTTCCGCTCATTTCAGACACAGAAACCAGTTGACTTCCTTCACGTTCTTCATCCTCCTCATCGTTCAGGTTGGTGGGAGGGGCCACCTGAGGGACTGAATGAGCTGCAGCTGCAACGGTTGTAGGTTTGGAAGGAGTCGTGTTTGCCGTTAAGTCGGCGTTCTCCTGATGTAGGTCAGCCGCAGGTGGACATGAAGGCTTGGCTGGGGTGGAGACCTGCTCTTGCATGGTTCTTGATAGACTGCTATCCTTTGGTTCCATGCATGAAGATGTTTGAGGAGCGGTTCCGACAGGACTTTGTAGTAAGTGATCGTCCTGTGGTTCCACCTCTGCTGTATTCTGCTCCGAGCCATGGGTGGAGACCTCCACTGCAGAGGCAGCATCAGGCAACTCTTGCTGGGAGGCCTCTGCAGCCACTGCTGGGGTTTCTGCTTCAGCTGCGGCAGCTGAAGTGGCTGCGGCAGCTGAAGTGGCTGCGGCAGCTGAAGTGGCTGCGGCAGCTGAAGTGGCTGCGGCAGCTAAAGTGGCTGCAGCAGCTAAAGTGGCTGCAGCAGCTAAAGTGGCTGCAACAGCTGCGCCCTGCATTTCTGCAGCAGGTTTGGCAGCAGGTGCCGTCTTCTTCTTGAGCATGAACGGTGGCACTGTCTGAATGGGTTTGGCTCCATGTTTTGTTACAGGGGAGCCGCTGCTGCCAGGTTTGCTGGCAGGAGAGACGGGTGGGGTTCGGCCTGAGGGCGGTTTGTTGGTGTGAGGGGGCCGCGGAGCAGCTGCAGGTCTTTGTGTGGGGTGGGGTTTGGATTGAAGCGCCTTGGTTTCTGCAGCCTTGGTCGTCGTTGCTGAGCCTTTGGCACCTGAGCTGAGCTTCATGGCAGGTTTAGATGGGTCGTGTTTTTTGGTAGCAAGTGACGCTGAATCTGTTGTCAGCTTCTTGGTCACAGCAGTCATCGGTGGTCTACTTAAATCTGAAAAATACATATATATATATATAAATATTACATTAAATCCAAAGTTCAGACCACAAAAGAAAAGACACATTTTTCAGACAACCAGCATGTGATGACGAGGCCTCACCCTTTCTGGGAGCAGCAGCAGTTTTAGGAACACGTGCTGGCAGGGTCCTCCCAGCAGATGGCGCTGTGGGAACTCTGGGAGCAGCAGGTTTTGTGGTTGCAGTGGTGGAAGGCTTTGTTGCTGTTGCTCCATATGTCCAGGGGACTGGAGGAGGCCTGGAGACAAGGACAGCACGTTCAGACTATGTGTGCATCATCGTTTTTCAATTTGTTGGCAAAGAACTAAACTCAGTCAACCTCTGCATGCAGAAAGGTTTCAGTGGACACTAAAGTAACAAGTGGTGCAAAGTATGGTTCAAATAATTTTAGACAGCAGGAAAACGAAAATGAAATGTTATAATGAATAGCAAAAAAAATACAGGCTGGTTAATATTTAAAGATAGTACAAACACAAGTCATGGTGTATCAAAGTGTGGTTTAAAACCTACAAGTATCCAAGTGTGCCTGTTCACTTCATACATCAAACTCATCTACTCTTGATACGTTTGTTGAACACGTCTGCTAACATTCATCATTTCAGGTGGACGGATCGGCTTCTGCAGCCAGTTTATTCAGATCTGTGGTACAGACAGCTGCTTCCTGCCCATAGCCATTAACATCTAGAACAACTCTTCATGAAACCAGGATGAGGACACATTTAATTTCCCTTTGGGATTCATAAAGTATTTTGAATTGAATTTAGGTACAAGCTGCCGTCTTTATGGCTGAAACTTGCAGCTCCCCAACAGCAGAGTTAAAACTTTGATCACCTATTAAAGAGTTAAAAAAACTCAAATAACTCTGGATATTTGTTTCACATTAAACAAACTCAGTTTCAGAAACGTTGGAGGTCTAATCATCGATTACAACAATCTGCCATGTACGTTTTGAGTTGGTCTGATGCAGCAGCAGTGAATGTGATGTCAGAGGCAGCGTGCTGCACGCAGATGCCACTCCCACCTCACAACAGCCATTACAATGGTCGATTGTGTCTTCAACATCAGTCGACCACTGCACAGACATGAAGTCAGCGCTGCAGCAGTTTGTAATTGGCTGCCTTTGGACTGAACATCTGAAAAGTAATGAGTTCAAATACAGGGAAGTGTGTCAGACCCAGAAAGTTTGGGTCTTTAGCAATAAATGGCCAAGAGGCCAACAACGAGGCACGGACCTCAAAAGTTTTATAAATGGAAAACCATAACTAAATTAAAAAAAAAACAATTGGTGCATTACTGCTCGAGACGATTGTTTAGTGAATCCAGAGGATAAGGGCGTTCAGGGACAACACGCCTTTATGACGAGGAGTCGTGAATCAGAAAAAGGGTTGATCTGAGGCTCAACAAGAGGCTGGGCTCGGTGATGACTGCACACCGCCTGTGGGTGGAGGCTGGTGGTTCTGTTGTTTGTGAACTACAGTAGTATGGATTACATTTCCTGCCATCAGAGGAATGAAATCAATACAAAGCTCAGCTAAAGGAAGATGAGAGGCACTGCGCCGCCGTCCATGTAATTTTAATGAGCAAACATCAAGTGTTCAAAGTTCAGCACGGCAGCAACAAGAGCTTCCTATGCTTCACAGCACTCGCACGTGTTTAAAACACATGCATCTGCCGTGATCTCTCAAAGCATCAGCTGCAGACTATCACCAAATATTAAATAGTAAACAGCCAGAGCAGAAGGAGCATGCCGAGGCCTCCAACTCTCCACTCAGGACTCTTCGGTTTTAAAGACTAGAATGTGTTAACCCGCCAAGTCGGTAATTATTAGGTTTAAAACTCAGCAGGCAGCAGGATACTCCCAAGATTACATCAATTGATAAAATCCATGAAAATGTTTCCGCCCCTCCTTCTCAAAGTCTGAGCCTGATGAAGAGTGAAAGCCTGAGTCATCTCAGCAGAGAGTTCAGAGGGAGCGCTGCAGCCGGGCAAACCACCTCGGCTCCAACAAACAGTCACTGTGATGGACACCAAGAGCTTCTGCCACGAGAGCAAGCTCCTTAAAAAGGACGTCAGGAGTGGGGAACTTTATAAGAAAAAAAAGCAGGGGACATCATTATTACATGAATTCAGTAGAGCTAAAAGCAGTTTGTGAAGTTTTCAATGACCATAGGTGTAAACTTGTATCAGTTTTAGTACTAGATGAAGATATCTGTCTGCATACGGTTTCAGGCCCAATGCCCAGCTCGGTTTAGGTTGTGCAAACAAAAAAAGTGGGGGGGGGGGTGTAAGGAGAACTAAATGGTGTAGAGGGGGAGGCGTTGGAAACACCAAGTACTCAGAACAAGTTCAAACATTCCAAACACTGAAAACCTCTAAACGTTGCTTTGATTCATTATAGCCGTAGGTTGGCTTCTAGCTGTAATGATTAACTAACTGTGTACACTTTGCATCAGATTTCTGAACAATGAGTGAAACTTAAACATACAGTACATGGCTTTGAGTGTTGAGACTTCATGCCAGACAGAAGGCAATAAATAAGCTAGGGTTTTCTGTCTCAAAACATATTGTAATCTGTAAAAATCCTGAGGAACAAGGATTCATTTTCCTTTATTAAAAAGACAACTTCTCTGTATCACCTCAGTTACTGTTCAGATACAGACAGCACCGTGTGAGGCCCAGAAAGGAGATTTATAACAAACCAAGGAGGAAATGATCATTTACCGCTCCAGAGAATGATGTTCGGCAAGACAAGCTTTTTCTTGATTAAATCATTTAATCAGCAAGTCCATGACAGAAGAATCTAATAAACTCTTTGTACAGAACATTACATCCTGTGGAACCTAGCCTGGCCCTCGCCTTCCTGCACAGCTCCGCTCAATTCTCATTTCCCTTCACTGCACAGTCTGGGACTTCTCCCATCCACTAGGATTTCTCCGGTAGATTTTTGTTCGGACCAATCAGAGAACAGAAGGCGGAGTTTTGAACGACGTCGACTGACGTCGTCATTCAAAATGGCTGCCGCCACGAAGGAATTTTCATTAAAACAAGGTAAAAAACTATTATTTCTCTGCTGAGAAAAATATATTTCTTAGCTGACGTTATATCAGAAGTGTTCCTGAGCTTAACAGTTCCTAAATCAATTCACGAAATGGTCAAATCTGCTGGATTTAAATAGTTTCGGTTTGATATTTTCCAAACAGCCTCGGGTGCGCTACGAAAATAAATGATAAAAAATCGAATTTTATCTCAAATGTTTCATCTAGGCCAACAGTCAGTAAATTAAAGACATATAATTACACACTGGTGGCAGAAAAAATATCCACCGAGTGGTTTCTGAGCAATTTATCTGATAGCCTGGACCTCGCCAGGCTAAACTAACAAAACTCTGCCTCCTGTTCTCTGATTGGTCCATTCAAAAATCTCCAGGAGAAATCGTTGTCTATGGCAGAGATGCCAGACCCTAGTCCAAAGCGAAGTGAAGGACAAGGGTCTGGTTTAAACCAGGCTATGTGGAACCATACATTTGTGCATTATGGAACTTTTGCTTTAGAATTAAATCATCAAGTATATAGCAGTATAAAGTATAAACAAGTCATGGCTTTTGAGTTACTGCTTTAGATTAGATTAAGAATAAACTCAACTCCTCAACACTTCCTACAGTGGTACTTGAATGTTTGTAAAGTATTTGTGATTTTCTGTATTTCTTCATAAACATGACCTAAAACATCAGGTTCACACAAGTCCTGAAAGTAGATAAAGAGAACCCAGATAAACAAATGAGACAAAATATTATACTTGATCATTATTTTATGAGGAAAATGATCCAATATTACATATTTGTCAGTGGTAAAAATATGTGAACCTTTGTATTCAGTACCTGGCTGCTCTTTTTCTGAGCTCCTCAGAAATCTCCTTCGTTCCTGCCATGATCCACTTCCACAAACATGTTGTGAAGATCAGACTTTGATAGATCCTGTTCTTTAAATCAAACGGGGTGTCCACTCTAGCGCTTTAACATACTACAGTACTCGAGTAATCTACACATCAATTCCTAGGACATCTAGAGTTTTTTTATTTCACGTCGAGTATTCGTAGTGACATCATCACGTCACAGTTACAGAACAGAAAATGAATAATCTTCCGGTTTTGAGTGTGTTGCGAACCGGTGTTACACCAAATTCTGTGACCACCGTATATTGTGACCATAGGGGTCAGTGTTGAATGCACTGTTGCAGGTCACAGAATATGGTGTAACACCGGGTCCAATGACCGAACCAGAACCAGTTTCCTTTGACCTTGTTTCACAAACAAAGCAAAAAATTTGAATCTAAACCTATTTAAAAAACTTAAAAAAGAACTATAAAACAATTATCTCTAAAACTAAACCTAATGCGCAGCACCGTGGGTGGTGGTCGACTGCCCCACTGTTTTTGGTTTTGACGTGCCGCACGTTTTTCACTTTTGCAGCTTAATAATAATATTTAATAGTTTGGTTTTCCTGTGATTTATCTGCGGTTTGATAAATGGCAGTCCAGCATAATATACACTTCCAATGTTTTGTTGGTCTTTTTTTTTTGTAAATAGTAAATTACGTGTTGTTTTTTTGCGTTTTAATTTTTCTATTTTTTTTGCATCTCAAGATCCTATGACATCAACTACTCGAGTTCTACTCAAGCTTTGTTAATGTCGAGTTAAAAAATTATGTACTCTTCAACCCCTAGTCCACTCACACCTGATCATCATACATCGATTGAAAACATCTGACTCTAATTTCACCTTCACATTAACTGATAATCCTAGAGGTTCACATACTTTTACCATCACAAATATGTAATACTGGATAATTTTCCTCAATAAATAAATGATCACGTATAATATTTTTGTCTCATTTGTTTAACTGGTTCTCTTGATCTACTTTTAGGACTTGTGTGACAATCTGATGTTTTAAGTCATATTGATGCAGAAAACCAGAAAAATAAAAAGGCTTCACAAACATTCAAGCACCACTGTATAAACAGCAGCAGGACCAGTTGAATTCAACAGAAGCAGTCGTCCAAGCACTGCCTCGTTATAAAAAGAGATGATCCAAGTCAGCAGCTATCTGCCCTGGGGAGGTAGGTCTGGTTTCTGCCAGGGGGGTGTCTATCTGGAACAAAGCGTTGGTTCTTCAGTATCACCAGTTCTGTTAAGGGCCTCTGTATCAGGTCATTTCTCAAATTGTGACTCATGAAGCAATCTGGCTCAAATGGTTCAAAGACCACAACAGAAAACTGTCTCCCCCGTTCTTTAGATAAAAAGTCGAACTCAAGTGAAATGTAAGCACCAAGTTTTGGACACAGTGTTATTAGACAGTACATGAGGAGCATCCATACCTCGTGGCTTTAGAAGTGCCTTGTTTTGAAGCAGGGAAAGGTGCTGTTTTGTTTGCTGTAGCTTCACACACAAAAAAACAAAGACACAAAAAGGGCCATGAGAAGTTTGATTTCAACTCGTTTTAAATCATCTTTACTCATCAAAAAACTCACTTGTGGTTTTGGGTCTAGCACCATTCGTAGCCTCAGCTGCTGGTCTCTTCGAAGGGCCATTCATCGTTTTGGGTCTGGCACCATTTGTTACCGTGGCGCTGGCTGTAGATGTAGTCTTGGCAGGTCCAGGAGGCCTCTTGTCAAGCACCTTAGTTTGGTTCCTAGCCGTGGAGGAAGCAGCTGCTGCACTCACTGGGTTCCTAGCCGTGGAGGAACCAGCTGCTGCACTCGTTTGGTTCCTAGCCGTGGAGGAACCAGCTGCTGCACTCGCTGGTCGTTTCGGTACAGCTCCTGCTGCAGAGGCTTTAGATGCAGTTGCCTTCTTGCCTCCTGCTGCAGCAGCTGAAGATCTATCGTTCACCGTGCGGTGTGAGGCAGGTTCCACATGAAGTCTGGACCCAGGAGCCCCAGCAGAAGCTGTGGACTGAATTGTACTTTTATCCACTTTTGATGTGACTTTGGGTTCTGCAGCCGGGGGACTATCTTTGGCCTTTGGAGCAGCCGCAGCGTCTACGTTAGGCTGACATGGGGCCTCCTCAGTTACATTGTCCTGCAGTGAGGTGGACTCCACTACTGCAGCCGCTCCAGTAGGCTCTGTGGTCTCCATAGTTCCCCCATCCGGCTTCATCCCACTCCTCAAGTGTGGATATCGCCTTGCTTCAGTCAAATTGTGTGGACACCAGTCTTCAGTGGTCTTTTGTCCTCACACTTTACAGTCCTGTGGATGAAAAGGAAAAATTAATATTCAGCTCAACTTTTAAACTCCCTAAACCGTCATTTATGATGCAACAACATGAGTTTAAGCACATGCTGCACAGCCAAAGGAAAAACCATTTATGGAAAACGGGCTTTGGAGGAATTGAGGAGAATGAAAACAGGAAGCAGCACAAGATGCCAGAAAAGTCTTAAACTTTAAAACCAGTAACTTTCTATTATAAACATTCATAGTTTTAATGAATGGATGAACAAACATACATTTTAACTTATAAATAGGAATAACATTTCCCCAATAAAATAAAAGAACAGGAAAACTGGAAATAGGATAAATAAAACCAGCTCAAGTTTCTCCCAACATCTGGAAATGGAAGGGGAAAAACAGCTGTGGTCTGGAGAGCTAAAAGATGAGAGAACACTCCCTGTATAGAGCAAGGAGCTAAAGAAAGAATAAATGCTGTCCAATTTCTGATTGAACATGGCCATCGAGTAATTCAGTCATTTGACAAATTTGTTGAAATCCAACACCACCGCGGGAATCTATGAGGAGAAACATCTGTTTAGAAAGAAACACCGTGAAGGACGACAGTTTGCAGGATCATACAAGCTTCACAGATCAAATTACCTGTATATTCATTTGATGTGAAAGTACAGACGACGCTGGATCCACTGGATTATTTCTTTCCATCAATACCTTACTGCTCCCACATACTTTCTTCCCACCCCCTCATATTCATATTCTCCCAATTGTCACCAGATCCAGTTAAATAAAGTAAAGATCAGTCAGCCCCTCTGCCAACCAAGCACATGTCTAGTCCAGTGAAATCATCTAGGGTTCCAAAAAAGACAAATGCCTCTGGCTCATTTTTGGGTGAACGCAAGAAGTTTTCTCACAAATTATTTCAACCCTTCAACCTTTCAGTTGCACATGTCCGATATCGTTTCACACCAGCGTAGTCCAAAGATGTGTCAAACAACAACATACCTGGTACAGTAGTTTTTGTAACACTTGTCAGAAAATAAAACTGGTTTTAATGGAAATCCATCAATGTTCTGATTTTCTATTTTTGAAGGGCGTTTTTTAGCAAGGAACTTCTAGCCTGTGCTACCCAGAGCCCTAGAGACAGAGTTCCGACACTTCCATAGACTCCCATTGTAAGAATGGAATGCGGAAGTCACGTGGGTCATGGAGGGGGCGATTCGTTCCACCAAACTGTTCCAGCATCAAACATAGTTCATTGTTGATGTTCCAGACGTGTTTTCTCCGGTAAGTTGATGAAAATTCAATTTTCTTTTGCCCTTGTGAAGCGTTTAAAACGTCTAAAAATGCTTAAGAAAAAACGCATAGTGTAGTGCTCATGCCACTAGGTGGAGCTGCAGGATAAGAAATAAAGAGGAGAACGGTAGAAGGAGGCTGTGTCTCAATTCAGGGGCTGCATCCTCATGAGTGCGCATTTGTCGGCCGCATACGTCATTGCCCCGCGCGGAGGACTGTCCCAATTCGAAGACTCCTCCTCATGCGGCCGAGGAATGCAGCCTACTTCCTGCCGAAATCCAAGGATGCATCTGTGAATCCTTCAAGACGGAGGCTATCCCAGAATTCGTAGCGCCAGCAGAGATTTCGCGGGGGGGTGGGACTTTCTGCGTGCAGGGGCAGGACTGCTGTGTGCTGTTGAGTCATCAGCTCGTTCAACCTCAGCGCAAGCTGAATCTCATTAAAATGTAACTACAGAAACGACTAAAAAAATATTTTTTAGCTGAATATATATTAGTGTTTCTGAGTTTACTGTTTGTTAAGAACTGATAACAAATCAGCTTATTTTACACGTGCGTAGCAAGGATTTTCTGAGGAGCGATCTGTTAAAACTCAGAGTGGACCTATAAATTGCAAGCTGCCCAGTAGGTCACTGCGTTAAGCATTCGGTTTGCATGCAGATCCCTTTTTCAAAAGCTGGTTCGAATCTCACTCGGTACGGTTAAAACTTATTTTATTTACGTTTGTCTTTTATTGGATAAAAAAAAGGAGTTTCACAAACTCCTTTTTTAAAATCTCAGTCCTCTAAAACTTATTTTACGTTTGTCTTTTATTGGATAAAAAAAAGGAGTTTCACAAACTCCTTTTTTTAAATCTCAGTCCTCATATTTTTATCCAATAAAAGACAAACGTAAAATAAGTTTTAACCGTACCGAGTGAGATTCGAACCAGCTTTTGAAAAAGGGATCTGCATGCAAACCGAATGCTTAACGCAGTGACCTACTGGGCAGCTTGCAATTTATAGGTCCACTCTGAGTTTTAACAGATCGCCCCTCAGAAAATCCTTGCTACGTACGTGTAAAATAAACTGATTTGTAATCAGTTCTTAACAGTAAACTCAGAAACACTAATATATATATACAGTACATGTATTCAGCTAACTAATATATTTTAGCGGTGTCCCTTCTCTTCCACACACACCGAGCGCGCAGAACTTCCCACCCACTTCAAGAGAACGCCCCACCCACTTCAAGGCCGGCAAACCTGAAGGCTAGACCGTCCCATTTCAGCAGTTTCGCTCAGCCCACCCGGTCTTGTGAGTGCGTGGCCTACTCGGCCCAGCTAGGCTGGGTCCTCATGAGGACGCAGCCCATGAATTGAGACACAGCCTTTATGTCTGTTACTGCTCAATAATTACTGAAAAACGCTGGACAAAGTAAGAAAAGTCGTTTTTTTGTGTCATGTTGCGCCAGTAGCTGCTCAAATTGACTGACAGCGACGAGCTGTTTGGAACAATTGAGAGCTACATGAACCACGTGACCGCCTGTCGGCGAGTTCAAAGAGTGTCGCAACGCTCTCTCTGTGGCTCTGGTGCTACCTACATCAGTTCTGCAAGCAGCATGCACAAAGTGATTTTCAAAGATTTGCTGCATAAAACACATCGTCAGGCCGGTGAACGCAATGATGTCGAAGGGATTTCCCTCTTTGTCAAACTGCCAGGCTGCAGCTGCCTCACTGTGTCTTTGTTTTTATCTTTAAGAAAAAAACAGTCCAATGCTGTGTGTGTGCTTTTAGGATGACAAGTTTTCATTTAGAGCAAAGTCTCCACAAACAAAGCTGGGAGCTAAACAAACCACAGCTGATGTTCTCTAATGGTGCACGTCAGTGTCTGCCCTCTGCACGAGCTTTAGTCAGATTAAGATTTTATTTTTCAGTCTTTATTTCTGAAATGGAGTTTCTCTCTCCATATGTTAAATGATTTCTTCCATGCTGGTTTGGACAATGTGCTGGCGCACGTGAACATCTGTTATGACGACTAACCATGTTAATGAGAGAGTCGTTTACATGCAGCTGACTGAGCTGTGAAGAGGCCTGAAGAACACAAAGCTGAAGAGACACTGCAGATGATGAGCAGGAAGGAGGCAGCTAAAGACATGTCTACCCTCAGCTGTCAGAGAATACAAGACCCAGACAGCAGCTATAAAATCCTGGCAGAAGTCTGAATCTGCAACAAGAAAGTCCAAACTCCAACACCTCTACGAGCAAACGGGCTACAGCGCGTTAACGTCACACATCCACAACATATGAAAACGGTTTAGTTCTTTTAAATTACTCATTCAGTTGGCAAGACCTAAATATAAAGTTAAACACAGCTAAGTTTAGTTTTTTGTGCAAAATATTGGTCCCATTATCTGGTGTGCTGATGTTAATACCACAGATAAGAGACGCAGCGATATCTCAGTTGAACAGTAACTCCTTTTCAGTTGGATTTTATTTGTACAAATAGTCATCAAGTACAATGAAGGCCTATTTTTGGGTATCCATTAACAGACTAATCTGTAACCTATCAAAGCTTTCGTTTGGGGAGGAGATAACGATTCATCGTTAACGATTCTTAGAAATTGGGCATAATCAGAAAACTGGTCAAAGCTTCAAAACAATCTGAAATCAACCAAAAAGACTCAAGTATGAACAAAGATTTATTCATACAATTTGGGTATACAGGTAACCCCCGACCTACGACCCCATCGACCTGCGAACCACGGGACTTACGAACATATCATATTTAATAAAAATATGAATTAAAAAAAAAAAAAAAAAAATATTTTTTTTTTTTTTTTTTTTTGTGTTTAAATGTTCTTAATTTCATGTGTACATCACTTTGTTGCAGCTCTGGTTGTTTTAAAGGCTTTATAAATAATAATTATGATAAAAAAGATCATTTCTGATCATTTTTGAGCAATTTTTGAGCAATTTTGGGAAACAGGAAGTAGGTCTTCAGTTTACACGGTCACAAATTAATGTAGAACACCGGACGCTATTTAAGGTTCAGTCACTGGGGTCTCCGGTCACAAATTAATGTAGAACACCGGACCGGACGCCATCTTAGGTTAGCTGCCGAGAGCTGGACGAAGACTGGTGACCAGGATGGCTTCATATGGATTAATTACTAGCTGGAAACGTCTCTGTGAACTTTGTGGATGTCTCAGGCAGGAGCGGATTTATCGCCGATCGTGCCAGGCCGCCGTGCGAACACCTCCAGCCGGCCTGGCTACACCTCCGGCCTGGCTAGCTCCAGAGCTAACACTGGAGCTAACACGGGAGCCGGCCTTTTGAACACTGGTGACCAGGATCGCATCATGTGGATTAATTACTAGCTGGAATAGCTCTGTGGACGTCTCAGGCTGGAGCAGCGGCTGGAGCAGCAGAAGCTGCAGATTGATCGCGCCGCCGCTCCAACACTAGCTCATGGCTTGGCTAGCAGAAGCTAGCCAGCTAGCTAACACAGGCCTGGAGCAGCTGCGGTGGCGCGCTGCTCGGCCCGACAACAATCAACGCATGGCAACCTAAGATGTCGGCTTTGACCATCTCAAAGTAAGAAAATATATTTTTATTTATTCTGTAAATGTGAATAGCAATGTTTAACATTACAGTACACTACTTTACATGCTTAAATGTGTGCGCGCGCTCCGTTAGCATGATAAATAAAGGTTGAATGAATGAATGAATGAATAATTTTTTTTTTTAAATATAATTTTCACCCCCTACCTACGAACGGATCGAGCTGCGAACCGTTCTCAGGTCCCGATCTCGTTCGTAACACGGGGGTTCCCTGTATTTGGCAGCTGTATCAGCTTCCTCCCACTCAAAAACAAAGTCAATGCTGAGAGTGGTAATGTTTAATCAACTCACACACTGCCCAGCACGGCATGTTTGTAACAAAACAAGATGAGGTAACCTTTCCCTCCTACTTTCAACTGATAAAATACCTCATCCTTTGTGCTGAAAGATGTTTGACAGTTCGTGTTCAGATTACCTTGTTAAAATAATCAGTCTAGACAGAGAGCTCTTTGTGGTATTTACAGTCCACTTCTAATAGATTTGTTGTCTTAAGCATCATTAAATTCTGCTGATGTCTTCAGGCGGTTCAACTGCATCTGCTGGTCTCTGAATGTGGAGGTGTTGGAAATGCCGTTTGACAAAATGGGTCACTTCTAATACTTTGTTTAATACGAGCAGAGGGATTTAGCAGCATGGAGTGCGTCATGCATCGTGCAGACAGCTGGGGAGGGGGTAGTTGATACTGAAGCTTGATGTCAAGAAAAGGTACATCGTAAAGCTTAGAACAGACTGAGTGCCTCAAGATTTTATGAATTTAGATTTGCAACACATTTAAAGTGAATTTGTTTTCCTGTTCCGTTTCATGCGCTGTTGATTGTATTTTGAAAAAATAAAATAAAAAAGCCACTCCAAATTGTCTAGGTGTGAGTGAAAGTGAATGGTTTGTCTCATTTGTCTCCATGTGGCCCTGTAATGGACTGGAGACATGGTGTCCCCCATCTCTCACACAGTGACTGCAACATGGGCACTAGTGACCTGAAAACTAAGAAGTGGGTAAAGAAAATGGATGGGTGACTTTTCCACCAAGTTATGAAAATTTCCCAAATTGTTAAAAAAAAAAAAAAAAAATGCTTTAGATTTATTTTTATTTTTTTAGACCAGTAATTATCTATGACCAGCGTCATCCAAAATATTCACCAGGTCCCAAAATGTCTGATTAAACATGTCGGTGCTACATTTGAGAGACGAGGCGCTGCATTTAAACCGTTTAAACGGTATGATGAAAAATGTGACATGAACTGTGGTTTATGTTGAGAATCAGAATCAGGTTTATTGGCCAAGTATGTTGACACACACAAGGAATTGGTTTCCGGCTGTTCGTGTCTCTCTAGAAAATGTCTCTCTAAGGAGTGCTAAAAAGAATGCTAAAAAAGGTCTCTTTAGTATTGACACTATACAGATACTTTACATATAACTTACAAATAATACACAATATACAGAAAGATTCACATCACATGGGGGTTGTGAATGGGTTGGGGGTCACGCTGATTGATGTCTGATGATCAGCTGTTGATGATGGTGATGGCCTGGGGGAAGAAACTGTTCTTGTGTCTGACAGTCTTAATGGACAGAGATCTGTAGAGTCTGCCAGACGGGAGGAGTTGGAACATGTTGTGACCCGGGTGTGTGGGGTCTGTGATGATTTTTCCAGCCCGTTTCCTGGTTCTTGCATGATACAAGTCCTGAATGGAGGGCAGTGAAGCCCCGATGACTTTCTCAGCCGTCCTCACTGTTCGCTGCAGCCCGTTTCTGTCCTGCCTTGTGGCTGCTCCAAACCAGACTGTGATGGATGTACACAGGATGAACGGCCCATACATACTCGTAGACATGCCCTGCTGCCTAACCTGTATGAAGAATGAGATTAAACACCCGGCCTGCATTCCTGTCCACATTCCAACTGACTATCGTTTCCAGGACTTGTCAGTGATGCACAGAGACATCTGGGTCCTGCACTTGTCAACGTCTGCATGCAGGAAACATTAAAAACCTCAGTAAATTTAGTGACCCTGCACTTCCTGCATTCTTTTAATTCCACAAACTCACTTGTCTCCGGTTGAGCATTCCTACCAGAACCACACCTTTAGACGTGAGAACAAACCAGTGTTGGACTGGTAAAGGTGACGGGACTCACAGGAAATGAGAATGCTGAAACACGTTGAAAAGGAGGAGCATACAGAAGTTTACACGAGTGATATTTGTATGGAGTAATGGAGATCAGTCCCAACAGGAGTCCTAGTGAATCTGTGTGCATACAACTGTGACCTGAACAAAAGGGTCAACAGGAAGAGGGTGGTCAAAGACCAACACAAAACATCAAGCTCAGATACACAAGACTAAATAATTGTTCTCTGTTCACTTTACAATGTCAGAGCCAAACCCATGTTGGACTAAGCTGCTTCATAAACTGACTCCAAGAAATGAGGAGCTGTGTACATTTCTGCTCGTCAGTGTGACCAAACAAGGCAGTGGTCTCGTTTCTGTTGCATCACAGAGCAAGCGCTTTGTTCACACAGGCACACACAAATGATGAAGAAACTGAATCTGCTCTTGGATCTCTCACACACAGTAGGCTGACAGAAAAAGGCAAGGCAGAGAACAGAGCTTTGTGAAAATGCAGAGACATATACTATATCCCTTCCCTTTATACCATTTAAGGACATTCTTTCCAAAAACCAAGCAAAGGCAAACCCAAGGAGTAGTTATACTTTGTCCTAAACCATCACCTGAACCACATTTAACTTTCCTTTTTGCAAATATGGTTTGGCTTCTGAACAACATTTCCCACCTGCCTGAAGACCACCACCATCATTCCAGTTCCTAAGAGCTCTGCAGGGACTAGTCTGAATGACTACCGGCCAGTGGCCCTCACCCGGATGGTCGCTAAATGCTTCAAAAGACTGGTCATGACCTACATCAAAACAACCATCAACATCAGCGAGATTTGATCAACAATGAACGCCATCTCCTCTGTGGTCCACACTGCTCTCACCCACCTGGAGGACTAGGTTCACATGATCTTTGTGAACTTCACATCTGCCTTCACATCTGCCTTCAACACCATGATTTTGCAGACCCTGATGGACAAAATTCTCCACTAGGACTAAGCCCCTCCATTTGCAGCTGGAGACTAGACTTCTTAACAAACGGACCTCAGTCAGTGAGGATCCACAACTTCTCCACCTCCACCATAACCCTCAGCAATGGCTCCCCTCAGGGTTGTGTGCTGAGCCCTCTCCTGTTCACTCTGCTCACATATGATTGTGCAGCCAACCACCCATCCAGGCTGTCATATTATAAAGTTTGCAGATGATACAGCTGTGGTGGGATGCATCACAAACAATGATGAGTCCAGCTACAGGCAGGAGGTGGAACACCTGGAGAGCTGGTGCAAAGAGAACAACCTTCACATGAATGTGAAGAAGACAAAGGAGATGATTGTGGACTTCAGAAGGAACAAACACCTAACCTCCCTGTATATAGGAGGATCTGCAGTGGAAGTTGTCTCCAGCTACAAGTACTTGGGTGTACACATGAATGACAACCTCAGCTGGAGCAACAACACCACCAGCCTGATCAAAAAATGTCATCAGAGACTACTTCCTCAGACGGCTGAGAGGAGCTGGTCCGAGTAGCTCAGTCCTCACCTCCTTCTACAGGTGTGCAGTGGAGAGCGTCCTGTGCGCCAGCATCAAGGTGTGGCATGGAGGCTGCACAGCTGTAGAAGGAAAAGCTTTACTGAGAGTGGTGAAAGCTGCACAGAGGTCTGTTGGAGTCAGTCTCCCCACTATCACAGACAAATACACCTCCAGATGCAGGAAGAGAGCCACCTGCATCATGAAGGACCCCACTCACCCACCACACACACTTTTTGACCCACTCCCATCAGGCAGAAGGCTGAGGAGCATTAAGTGTAGAACCACCAAGCTGAGTAACAGCTTCTACCCTGAGGCTGTTCAGGCCCAGGCAGAGCTCTGCGTTTGGCCGAATGGCGCTCGACGCCATGCGAGCGCGAGGCACAAGCGTAGCCCCGCAAGGCACGAACTCGCAAAGCTCAAACTTTACGACTGCATACGCGAGGCGCGTTGTCTCACAATAAACTGCCCGGCACCGGACTGTTTTGTATGTGACACAAATGTATTAAATTCCTCTTCTTCATCCCTGATCTGGACTTTTCTTTTGTTTTTTTGCCAAAAGTCAAGTGATCGCTTCCTCCTCCGTTGACAGAAATGATGAGAAATGAATGAATTTGTCACGAGCGAATTAAACTAGAGTCCTACGTGGCTGCGCTAGATTCCAAATATTTCCTGGTGGGCTGTGGGCTGCATGACCAGCGCTCCCTGTTTTTATCATTTTTTAGAACTTTTAATAAGAAATAACACCGCTTGCGGCTGAAGCTGTGTGAAGCTGCCCGCTCGCCTTTTTTTCTCTCCCCACGACCTGTCAATCAATTCAGTAGGCGTGTCAGCAAATGACCAATCAGCGAACGCTTTGCGCTGTGGCTGCTCAAATGACGTCAAGAATTTGGAGTGAAAACGCGAGAATTAACGCGAGAACGAACGCAGAGCTGTGCTAGTGAACGCGCGCGCACAGAACGCGCGCATAGAGCGCCGTTCGGCCGAACGCAGAGCTCTGCCTGGGCCTTTAGACTCAATCTCTAACCAGAAAAACAAAATCACTGTAATGCCACTTGAATTGGTGATATCTGACTCATCTGTGCTGCTTGCCTTTCATCTTTATGCTGCTGTAGTCATACCCATCTGCTCACTACAGACTCCTCTTCGAGCTGGTGTTTAATACACCATATTTTCATTCAACAGGTTAATCTCATTGGGCCTCGAGGACTCATTTACAAGAGAGACCTGGTTTCATCAAAGAATGATAACAGCGACAATAGACTTTCCTTTGAGAATCAACAAACAATCAAATCATATTACCCTGATGCATGCTCAATAATCCAGGTAGAAAAATCTAAAAAAGCTAAGTCTGGTCCTCTGGACATTCAAAAAACAAAACAAAACAAAGCAAAAAAAACCTGTAGAACGTTTCTACAGTTTTTTTTGCTTTGTTTTGTTTTTTGAATGTCCAGAGGACCAGACTTAGCATTTTTTAGATAAATCAATCATATTATTTTACATTAGAGTTAAGCGTATATCTTATAGATCCTTATATACCGGTTTTCTATATTTTTGCTTTTTGCTATTTCGGGGTGTAACTGGCACATGTGAGGAGAATGACTAAATTACTTGAACCTTGAAGTCATAACTCTTTTCATGTCTGTGATCCTGGTAAGACATTTTCATCAATGGTCAGTGTTTAAACAGTCTGCATTTTCACTGCATAGAACATTTGTGTTGATGTTGGGGAAATGACTCAAAGCCCCTAGCCTGAACTCTTAGCCAGAATATAACATAAAATTATTAGACTCAATAAGGCCATTAAAAAGGCAGGTGGTTGAGTGACGCTAAGAAATAAAAGCCACCATGTCTACATGGGTAAGACCGTCAACACTACCCAAACCCAAGGCCATTAGCTCAAAGGCTGCAGTAGAAATGGGTTACAATCTGTTCTAAACCCAGCAGCATTTACGAACCACAAACAGTTCAGGCCTAACTGCATGCTTAGAGCTGGATAACCAACCAAAGTGATCAAGTTTGCATGCACAGATGGAGTTTCCTTAAGTATTCTAAAAGTATTAAAAATGCAGACCCATTGTCCACACTTTGCACCATGCCAGTTTGGATACACAGTGCTAAAATGGATGGATTAACTGGTACGGAACAGGAGCAGCCAGCAAAAGTGACTTCACTTAGAAGACTTCTGGGACACCAAACAAGTTGTGGGGAGAAATGGCAAATTACAGAACATGATTTGTTTAATAAAGTACAACAATATCCACAGGGTTTTCCCTTGCATTAAAAAAGACAAGACAGCCACTGTCGTGCAAAAATCATGTCTGAATAAACAAGCCAGCAGAGTCAATATAATGCTGGACAGCCTGTGAGCCAGATCAGTTCCCATCGGTGACTGCAGGATGAGATGGGCTCTGATGCTACACCTCGTCTGCATGCCTCACCATCGCACTCACGCCTTTAACTGATCAAACCGTCACAGCAAACAAAATTAAACAATGACTTTTACACACAAAAGAGGACAGATTGTCTGAAAACACGCTGCACACTTTGATCCTCCTCTTATCAGGATTAAATTACCAAACGTGCAGTGATTCAGGTGGGAATGAAATACAAGATACACACGTGGTCGAACAATGTGTTCAAAGACACCGCGCAGCTGCCAGACAAAGGTTTTCTCAGGTAAATGGCCTGTTACAAACACTGCCTCATGCACCAACCTGAGTACAAAAGACCTGACTCTTATGGTACGTCCACACCTAACAGCGTTTCAACGGCAGGAGCGTCCAGTTTACATGCAAAGTCAATGGGGAAGGCGCCTCCAGCCGCGTCTTGGCGTCGGGCGTCACGTCACGTGCGTGTTGAGCGTGCTGGAAAGCGTTTTCCGTAAACGTGAACCCGCGTCAGCCTCCAAAGCACGCCTTGAACATAGGGGTGGGCGATATATCGAATATACTCGATATATCGCGATATTTTAAATGTACGATGGTTAAAAGGGCTATCCACCTTATTCTTGGGGGTGTCACTGTAGAAGCGATAATGTGCCGTACTTCCGTTTGACCCCGGAAGTAGAATTTTTGCATTGGCTCCTCGTTGTTTGCTTGCTAATCTGCGCGCATCGTAGAAGTTCTGTTGAAGTTCTGTTTTCTGTTATTTCGAGCTAATATTGTCACGAAGATGTCTTGAGGAGCTCGGGTACCTGTTGCGCTGTTCGTGGCTGTACGAATAATCAGACGAAGCTGAATTTGTGGCTGCAACTAGTGTGTGTTGAACATGCTCCGAAAACAAAAACCTGCATCCTTCTTTGTGGCTGGGCTACGAGAAACCACCTGAAAAAAGACTCTGTATCCTCCAGATGATCGAGAACACCAGGTATGATTTAAGAGACAGCTTTTAGTGTTATGATTTTATGTAGTCAGTAATTAAATTATACTAATATTTTCGTTCATAACTGGCAAATAAACACACGCACCTATATGTATGCTGTGTGTGCGTTTATTTATACATATCTATCTATATATCTATATATATATATATAATATATATATATATATATATATATATATATATATATATATATATATATATATATATATATATATATATATATATATATATATATATATATATATATATATATATATAATATATATATATATATATATATATATATATATATATATATATATATATATATATATATATATATATATATATATATATATATATATATATATATATATATATATATATATATATATATATATATATATATATATATATATATATATATATAATATAGGTGTGTGTGTGTGTGTGTTCATAAATGAACCCTAATGTTTGTATAATGTACTTTTACTTTCAGATGGGCTTGATGAGAGTGTGGAGCTGCTCAACACCACCAGTCACATGCAGCATGACTGTTGGAATGTGGATTGACATAATGTCAGAACAAACCAACAACCTTATTCTATGGTTGCCCCGTGAAACAATTAAAGCAACATGTTTTGCAGAAAGCTAAAAACTTGGACTCCAGAAGTGAATCATACATGCAAATAACACTGTGAAATATTTATTGGCTGTTTCTCCCTCTGGAATAATCATGTTTATTTCAGATGCTTATGGTGGTAAATGCAGTGACAGGTATATAACACAGAACTCTGGGTTTCTGGACTATCTGCGTGCTGGAGATCAGGTGATGGGTGATCGTGGTTTCACAGTGAGGGACCTGCTGCAAGAGTGTGGTGTGTCAATGTAATCGTTCCAGCATTCACACGCAAAGGATGCCAGCTTATTTCAAGTGAGAAGTGAGAAGACATTAAATGTAAACATTTTTCTCAAACATGTACAGTACTGGTGTACTTGCTGTAAACGTAACACAACTCAACATGTTTTTTAAAGGATGCAATGTTAACTATATTACATTAGAAAAGTATTTGCTAAAATGATTCATTTGTTATGTACAATAGTTGACTGTTAACCTTCTTACAAGGTTAGGTTTTTGTGTGCACTATATCAGTTAATTTTGGATTAAACTACTGTTTCTATCTAAATGTCACTTTTGTCATTATCAAGTTTTTAAAGATCGTTTCCTGTCTATTTCATTATTTGTTTTCATTTACTGTATTTTATTAAAAGTTCTCAAGGTGCTTCATTTGTGAATCAGTAAAGTATTTGTCAAAAGAAATGTCAAGCTCCAGGTGCTCAGTTGGTGTCCAGATAAACATCTTGCAGCTCAAAAGTCCAAAGCAACATCATTGTTAGCTGGACCTGGAGATGTGTAGTTTTAATGCTTAGACTGGGCTTTATGTTTGTTTAAATAAAGTGTCCCACCTCTCTTAACATAACAGGACCAACCTTGTTAATGTGAAGATACTAATAAGCTTCAGAGCTTTTCAGATTGCTCATCGCTTCGCCATCTGAAGCAACTGTCAAAGTAGCTAAGTATGCTAGTAGCTAAACATGCTAGTGTACGTTATTTTCGGCCACTTCTTCAAGTCGTCCTCCCACCCCTCAACAGCTGTAGGTAGCGGTAAAACAATATCTCTACATTTGAGTTGTGATAGTTTATGTTCCCACATATTTTATGACCTAAAACCTCTGACGAAAACCGGTTAGCGCGTTGCTAGCGTGTAAAAAAAGTGCCGGTTCTGACTTTCAGCGGAAGTCGTTCACATAATTCGCGCAAGGCATCATGGGGCGTAGGAATAAGGTGGATATCGTGTATATCGAGGATCCTCCTGCTGTCGTGTGGGCTCCCACTCGACCCCCTCCTTCCTGCAGGCTGCAGGAGCCGCGCGCAGAGACTTTCAGCACAACGTAAACACGGCAGATATGAAGAGCGCTGCCAGCTGCTGAGGGGGAAAAACAATGTTCTTTCTGAGCTAGTTTGGATTAAATTGTCAGATGAGGGCATAAAAAATGTTTTTGTAGACGATGCTGAAAATAATCCCGAAGAAAGGTCGGAACTACGAATCTTTTTCACCATTTAAACAGCGGAGTGGAGCATGAACCGTGAAACGGCAGAACCGAGTGTTTTTCCAGCCTGCTGCTTCCTTAAAACAAACCACGGGTCTGAGCTCATTTAGTCATGCGTGCACCGCAGAGAGAGGTGGAGACATTATTAAATCAGCATTTTATCATTATCGCTAAAGATACGGTCCTTAGCGGCTAACAAGATGGCTAACGCGTTAGCCGTCTTCTTCCACAGCTGAGACTGACCGTGTCTTTAGCGATACAGCTGATTTAATAATGTCTCCACCTCTCTGTTCACGTTTCTGAGTGGAGGCTGTCGTGTTTTTACACAAGGATTCAATGCGACACTTTGTAGAGCAACTTAGAGAACGTCTTCGTGAACCCGGAAACAACCCCCTGACCCTTTCACAATAAAACCGGATACAGTACACAGAGGCTCACATTTACTGCAGTACACAATACCTGTGATAAATCTGTTCTTGTTCAGAGGTTTTGCAGACATTGCCTGAACTTGGCACAGTTTGAAACTTGTGCACATTTTGTGGTTTGTTGTTAAAAATTACCAGCACATGCAAATAGTTTAGAGTTGTTACCTGTGACTGTTCTGGGTCAGTAAATTTTATGGCCACTGTTTACACTTTTGTTTTTGTATTTTAAAGGCCTTAAATGTTTTGATTTAACATTTTTTTAAATGTTAAAAGCACAAGAGCACCTTTTTAAGTTTAAATTATTTATTCTTCCTTTTTGCTTGAAGTACTTTTTATTTATGTGTGCAATTGATGGTTAAAATAAAATATTTAAGTTTGTTCAAATTTAGTGTTGACATTTTTTTATCAATTTTGAATCATTTTTTCATTGATTTTGGAGATATCGCGATATATATATCGTGTATCGTGATATAGCCAAAAGATATTGCGATATAATATTTTCCTCATATCGCCCAGCCCTACTTGAACATGTTGATGATTTGCCGTTCAAACATTCAAACGCCGTTCAACTCTCCCTGATTGGTTGATCAGGGAGAGTCGGGGGAGGAGAGTCCCTATGTGATGCGGAAACGAGGGGACGGGTATTGCACAACTATGTGACGTATTGTTTGTGGGACACAGAAAAAACCCGCGGAGTCATGGACTATGGAAGAGAAACTCATTGTAGCTGTGTGTTCGCGACAAGTCCTTCACGACCAGTCAAGTCTGCTCTACAGAGACAGAAATAAAAAGCTCCTTGCCTGGCGGAGTGCAGTGAGGACTCGGTATACCGGTAAGCTCCTCCCACACACCCCGCCGCAACACCGCCGCAGTTTCGCGTTTGGACACCACTGTGGGTCCAGTGCGTCCACTTGCGTGCGTGACAAGCTTTTTTGAAGTTTAAACGCCGTTAGGTGTGGACGTACCTAAAATAACTATATAAAATGCGCCGTTTTTGCTGCAGCACTACGTAATAGTGCTGGGCGATATGGAAAAAAAATCATATATCACGATATGGACTTTTTTATATCACGATAACGATATATATCACGATATACACAACACGATGTGTGTGTACAGGAAAAATTTGGACCAACGTTTTTTTTTTTATCAAAAAGAAAACACAAACAGTATAACAAGGCACACAATACACAAACAATAAGTTGAAAAGACAATTAAACTAAGCAGAGAATTATTAATAAAGTTCTAAACGGCAGCATAAAAAAACAATTTGAGAAACATAGCACAAAATTAAATTGCGTGTGCAAGAGGAGTTTCAAGTTTTATGATAAGCTAATATATTTGTATAAGGACTGTGCTTTTGGGAGTTTGCAGCGTTTAAGTACATCCTTAAATATGTTTACTTCACTTAAAAAAATACAAAGTAAGGGAGAAGTTTTCAAGTAGAAAAGGAGTTTCTATGGTCCAAATTTTTCCTGCAGGTGGCGGTAAAACAACGGCTGCTAATAAAACCCACGAAGAAGAAATCCGCTCTGGAAGCTGGAGTAAACAAGGCAAGAAACAGAAAAGAGAAAACGTTGCGTTTGATTCCGGTTCTGTTGTGTCTCTGGTCTGTTTTGTATTGGTTAACTGGACCCGAGTTCGGACTCGGAGTTCGTGTCCTCTGGACCCATTTTGTCTCCGAGTTTCAGCGGAGCAAAATAATGGAAGCTAACAAGGTGAGCTTCCCCCTCTTTTTGGTAAAAGTTATTCTTCTTGGGCTGCCTGTGCAACGGTTTCTCCTTGTTGTGACATGCCCCCGCGTCTCCTCTGCTCTCGCCCCCGCGTCTCCTCTGCTCTCGAGTTTAACAACGTAAAGCATGTGTCGCAAACCCGCGCGTGCGTCAAACACAAAGCAGCGCCGTCATGTCGCTAAACCACAATATGAAGCTTCTTTGCGTCGCAACGCAAACAGTTATTTTTTTATTCTTATTTATCATGATAGAGACGATAGAAGGAAAGTAGCACGATAGACGCATTTCTATCGTCCACACGATCTACATCTTCATATCGCACAGCCCTACTACGCAATGACGTCGCGGCAATGCAACGCGATGACGTCACTTGATCTCACGGCGGAGAGAAAAATTCAAAATGGCAGTGTGGAAGTTTTATTTTTCGTTGGCGAGGATGTTGAATTCCGAAGATCTGTGGACTACGATGAGCCTCGCTACATCGTCCGCAGTCTTGATGTATTTTTCCGACGTAACGTTACCGAAGTTACAACAGTCATTTCCGATGATGTTGAGAAGCTAATAGCCGATTGCACGTCTTGTTGGGTGAGTTTTGCACGTCTTGTTGGGTGAGTTTTGTCACAGACATTTGGCTGTCGTGTTAGCCCCGTTAGCATGATTAGTCATACAGCAAAATGGATAGACAAAAACTTTGAACTTAATAAAAATGTCTTGTCCTTCATACACATGAGTGCAAAGGATCCTACACTGCAGCTAGGAACCTGGAACAAGCCTCCACAAGTGAGACAGCACCGCAGGTGACCAATGCTAATAAATAACATTTAACACTTTACATTTAATATAAGTCAAAGTGCTTTGAATATCATATGGCTGTTACTGAATATATATCACCAGCTCTTACAGCTGTTGCACAATTTTTGTAGCGAATAAGCCTAAATAAGAGGAATATGCTCTGACAAAAGAACGAACATAAAATATCGGTATCAGTTATCGGCCAAATAAATTTTAACGTATCAGCATATCAGCCAAAAATCCAATATTGTGCATCTCTAAGCTCTCTATAGTTTTACACTTGAAAATCCTTCTGCTGCCTTCCTTCTCCCACTCGCCCCCCTCCTTCTCCTTCACTGAACACAAACCTCAGCTGCCCCCTCCTTCCTGCCTGCAGGAGGTGGACGGAGACATTTAGCACAACAAGTAAACATGGCAGATATGAAGAGCCGCTTAGCTGCTGAGAGATAAAAACAATATTCTTTCGGAGCTAGTTTGGATTTAAATCGTCAGATGAGGGCAGACAAATTATTTCTGTAGACAATGCTGAAAATAGTCCCAACGAAAGGTCGGAACTACGGTACAAATCTTTTTCACCATTTAAACAGCAGAGTGGAGCATGAACCGTGAAACGGCAGCTCTGAGTGTTTTTAGTCCGCTTCCCTAAAACAAACCACGGGTCCGAGCTTATTTTGGTGGGAAATGGTGGGCGGCCGTGGCGTAGTGGTAATGGCAATCGTACCCCGATCGGAAGGTTGGCGGTTCGAATCCCGGTTTCTCACACAATGTGTCGTCGTGTCCTTGGGCAAGACACTTAACCCCGAGTTGCTCCCGGTAGGACTGGATGGCGCCTTGCATGGCAGTCTGCCGCTACCGGTGTATGAATGTGTGTATGAATGGGTGGATGGTTGGTATTGTAAAGCGCTTTGGGGCCCCTCAAAGGGGGCTGGAAAGCGCTATATAAATAAGCTCCATTTACCATTTATTTAGCTGTGCTGAGCTTCATGAGCGGAGCAGAGAGAGTCATTAATAACTCAGTTTATCATATCACTAAAGACACGTCCATAGCGGCTAACAAGATGGCTAACGCTTTAGCGGTCTTCTTCCACAGCTGAGACTGACCCCGTCTTTAGTGATATGATAAGCTGCCAATTCATTAATGTCGCCACATCTCTCTGCTCCTCTCATAAAGCTCAGCTAAATGAGTTCTGACTAAGGCTGCACGATTAATCGCATTTGCGATTATCTCACGATATGTTAAAACGCGATTCACTAATCGCACAGGCTGCGATTTGACTGGTCACGTGACTTGGTAGTGAGCCGCTCTGGCCGCGCGCAGCTGCAAAACAGAGCAGGAGGGATGGGGGACACTGTGCGCTCCAACACAGTTGCTTCAGGCTCGACAGAAGTCATAAAAGTTATAAATTCAGGTAAGTTAGCTCATGTAAACGTGTATCTGAGCTTAGACGCTGAGACACCGAGACCGCGGGAGATAAACAGAGCGCGAGCTGGTCATGTGACCGGGTCTGTTTTGACGGTGCTCTGTTAGCAGCTAGCTCAGCAAGCTAACGTTCTGCGTGAAAAAGCGCATTAATTATCTGATTTAAAAAAAAAACAGTTGTGTCGTTAGTGATATGAATTAATACAGAACCAGTAAAAATAATCGCATTTTAAATCAAGAATTTATAGAAAAAAAATTGCGATTAGATTATTTTCCAAAATCGTTCAGCCCTAGTTCTGACCCATGGTTTGTTTTAAGGAAGCAAACTAAAAACACTCGGGAGCTGCAACTTCATGGTTCTGAATGGAGGATCACTTTACCGTAGTTCACAAACACGCTGACTAACGTTAAAGGCACCTTTCTATCTTATCAAGACACTCAAAGCTCTTAACACAATCTGTGTCTGATCATTTACCTATTCATGCACACTACTAGATCTCTACAAGGATTAATCAGTACTTTATCACATTCATACACCGATGGGAAACACATCAGAGGCAATGAGGGGTTCAGTGTCTTGCTCAGGAACACTTCAGCATGTGACTGCTGGTGGAATTGAACCCCAGCTTTCCCATTGGAGTAGGATTGCTCTAGCCTCTCAGCCACCCTCAGCTGAAAAGGATTATTATTTAATATGTGTAAATAAATGTCTAAAAAAATGTATGCAAATAATTTATTTTCTAGACATTTTGTAGAGTTACAGCTGTTTGTTAATAAATGTTGCTGTGTGACAACTGGGACAAAGCTTTGACTCGGAAATATATTTGTTATTTTATAGGGGAAAAAAATATCAAGATCAGTGATATAGTTAACCCTAGTTAACTTGCCCTGGCGAGGTGCTCATCTCATCCATGATTTTTGTGTGTGGGGGGCATTCAGTACGAGGGAAGAGGCCTTTAGCTTTTTAGCTAGAGCGCCTGTAGTGCGCACCGCTAGCTTAGTGCTATATCGGTGCCTGGGGGGTGGGGG
>JBBPBX010016788.1:12409-40408 GCA_038048925.1 Garcialebias charrua | reverse complement strand
GCTTTAAATACATTTCGATTACCTAAACAATGAGGAAGCTTGATGTAATGTAAACTCCCCAGATACTAAGTTTCAAAATGACTCTCACGTGTTGAAGGCCAGTAATAAATAGAATACACAAGTGTGGATATACAGTATGTCTGGGCATGCCAGTGGAAAGTTCCCTGTCCTCCCAGTGATTGACACACACCATCCAGTGCACAACTAGTGACTGAGCTTCATTTGGCTCTGGAAAAGTGTGAAATGGCACACTTTGTTGTGTGGATTGATAACAGAAGCAGCTCACAGAATCTCATTGCTTATTCACCACACAGCCTATGACACAGCCCTGCTGAACTCCACCCCTTTTACGCAGTCAAACTCTCACAGTCTGACTTTTTTTTTTTTTACACCACTCACCCTGCCCAGGCCAGTTCTCATTCAGTACAAGTCTCATATCTGCAGAGAGCACACGGCTCTCTTGGACTGCTCTCATCCATCACAGGAGTTTATCTAAAAGTCCTCACAGACCAGAGCAACATGGGGAGCAGCATGTCATGTGTCCCCCAGCACAACTTCAAATTGTCCAAGACTTTCATTCGCAGAAACAGGTAAGAGTTTAAATCTAAATCAAGTTTTAGACTTGTGTCAGTGTGTACTCTGAGCACATGTCACGTCTGCACTCTGGTATTTTAAACTCTGTATTTCAGATGGAAGGAACTCTTGGTAGTTCTCTGGATTTGAGATGAGTGTTGAGCATTTTGTCAGGCTTGGTTCAGGATCAGGTGGTAACACTGGGTGACCCCAGAGTCGTCCATGACCCCGGTGCTTGTCTGGCCAACCGTCAATGATCCTGTTACCATTTGCCTCCTCTTTACTTGTCCTTCAGCTGTCGATAATCCTGGTTATCCTCCAAAAAGTCTAGACTTGATACCACGCAGATACAAGTGGGTTATATAGTTGAATGATACATTTGTTTTTACACTGTAATCTGTAGAGATTACGTTTGAAAACAGGAAACGACTGCACAAACATAAGCAGATTAATTAGTTTCTCTATTTCATTTAATAAATCCAGGGTTATACGTCTGGACATGTTCCAACCCTGCTGGCCCTTCACATGTGGCTCTGATTAGCCTGGGAAGCTCCAGTACCCTGTCTTGTACTGTTTCAGGGTCTTTTGGCCACATACGTATACATATGATGTTGCTTTTAGTTTTTACATTCAAACTGAGGCAAGGAAAGTTTAAAAGCTAGAGTAAAAAAAATAAAGATGGCTCAAACTTGAGTTTCCACGTTGGCTTAATGTTTCAGCTCAACCAGAGCATCCAGTGTTCTTGTTTCCTTTGTGTCACATGGATCAAATGAAGCTCAGGTATTCCCTAAAGAGAATAGGGTGATGCTAAATGCCACAGCTTTGACCTGAAGAATGCTGGGTGTGCAAAACAACTACCTGCCTATTATCTACAACACATTCCTCTATTACCATGCCACTGCAATTTGCATGACAGTATGTGGATCTCATACCTTTCTTTGTGTATGAATGCATAACAAAAAAGGAGTATTTACAGGCAACAATACTTGACCCGTGAATGATTAATGCTGGACATGGACTTCCTGAATGGACAGACCTTGATTCCCACAACGCAAACAAAAGCCTGCGTTGTTGCATGCTGAGGACACTGGTACACATGCACGCAGATAAGCAGATAAAGCGGTGTCCCCCTCGCCTTATCGTCGAAGCGAGGGTGCTTCCTCATAAAAATGTGACAGTAACGCTAACAGATGAGGGACACGCAAAACAAAGAGGCACATTGAATGCTGATTTTCCTATGCATAACCTCGTTATCAGAGGCACAAGACCTGATTGTTCCCTAATCCATGTCTGTCACTGGTGGAGGACAAAGGAAGGGACTTTGATTGATTTGTAAGGCCGAACGTGCTTCACTTGATGGGAAACAATTTATTTGCACATCTGTTCCTTATCCGTAGACAGCAAGAAATGTGAAGTTGAAACTTCTGCTGTAAAGTCAACTTAACAATAAACTTGGGATTAGATTAGTAATATGTTAAATTTTTCTCTCGTGAGCAGCAGTCGCCTGTTTCGTAGGAAGAACCCCCAAGAGGGACAGGAGAAGTCCAACAGCATCATAAATATCCTGAGCACAGTCACCCCCTTCAAGGTAACTTCACGACCATCCATCACCCAAAGTGAACTCCTCTTTGAACTCTGATACGTTTTATTGTTCATGTGTTTCACTAACGTTGTGTGGCCGGTTGCAGGAAATGTCCCCTAAAGATCTACGCACCATAGAGAACATAAAATGGGATCCCCCGTTCCATTACGACCCGGCCAGCGGCTGGAAAAAAAGCAGCATTAACGTGAAGAACTTTGGACGGATGATTCACAGCTCCAAAGTCAGTTTCCGCTTCCTCCAGTGCCAGGTGAGTGGAACAACACCAAGCTGAGTGTGACTGCATGATGAAACATCAGTAAAGCAGCAGTAAAAAATAAAATAAAAGAGCACAAACAAGAAGCTTTAGGGCTGTCATTGTGGTGAGAAACACATTAGAGCGATGCATCATCCTAGTCATCCATGCAAAGCCTGGGCCGTTCTCGAAATAAATTAAAAAAAAGGGTGAAAAGTAACAGGATGTTGTGCATCTTTTAAAAACAGACTTTGGTTTTGACACAGTGGTTTGCTGTGAATAATCCAAGCAGTTTCTAATAATCTGCAGCCTGTGTTTGGACATGCTTCCCTCTGCTGCAGTTGTGAAACATCCCCAACAGAGAACCTCAGGGTAGAGGGAGAGTTGCTCTGATCCCATGGGCTGATAGAGGGCATGCCAGCTCCTTGTGGTGGGAACTGCAAGTTTTTAGAGCTGTGACACAACACTTATATAAAAAAATTGATGCAATAATGTCATAATGGCAAAAGAACACAACATATTTAATAGAAAACATGCCCCCCCTAAAAGTGTTCAGTCTCCTATTTGAACATTTCTGTGATTCACTGAATAGATGAATGGAACAAGATAAAAAAAATAAAAATGAACAAATGTAATTCCTGTCACGGGTTTGAGTAATGACCAATTCTGAGTATTGTCAGAATGTGGGAACAGACGTCTGAAAAGACATGTCGACAACGTGTAAGCAGGCAAATTACGTCGACTTACGTCAGGTTTTTCCTCGTTTCTCTGCAGGATATTCACGAATGCTTCCTGGATCTCTTTGAAACACACCTTCATTTTGTTTCAAGCAACACAAGTGGACTAACGTACCAGGTTAGCGTCTCCTCCTTTACGACCTCAAGCCTTTTGAAAAAAAGTTTTACAGGGTTTGTATCGTGTAATCAAATTTGGCCTCCCGCCTACCAGTGCTTTGTTGGTAAACCGAAAGTATGATCAAGTTTTGCCACCTGTCTCGTAAATTTCCGAGGGGTCGTTAATCATCATTTTACTACACACATGGGAACTCAACCTGTATGGGATGTTAGTCAGACTGCACGTGTCCTCAGAAGAAAGACACACAGGAATACATACATACATTGTTTCACGGCCTCAGTGTAATGGTGGTTGGTGACCAAAAGAAGCTGTTGAGGAAATGCTAATGAAAGTTTTGTTGCTTTGTGTGCAGGGGACGCTTCCACTGAAAGAACTCTCCATCTGCAACCTGCAGCAGAACTGTAACCACAGCCAGCCTCAGGAATACGCCTTCCAAATAAACGGTGCGTTTGGCTTCACTGAAAGGGAACCTGAGTGGGAGTTTGGCGCCGAGCGCTGGTATTTTATAATCATCAGTTATAGTTTATTAGCTCTGCAAATTGTAGCTAATGAATCAATCACAAAAAAATGGAAGTTTTATACACTAGGGTCTGATTTCTCCAGTTGTAGCTTCTCTCCATTGGCTCCCTGTCAAATTCAGAATAAAATTCAAAATCTAACTTATACCCTACAAAGCCCTCAACAACCTAGCTCCATCTTATATTACAGATCTTATTGTTCCATATTTTCCTAACAGAGAACTTCGCTCTCAGACTGCAGGCTTACTTGCAGTTCCTAGAGTTTCTAAAAGTAGAATGGGAAGAAGATCTTTCAGTGATCAGGCTCCTCTCTTGATGGAACCAACATACAGTTTCTGTCCGTGAGGCTGACACATTGTCCAGTTTTAAGACTGGACGATTTTCCTTTTTGATCAATTCTATAGTTAGGGTTGGCTTGTTATGCTGCTATAGGCTTAGACTACTGGAGGACATCAAAGTTTATGCTCTGTCATCCAGGTACAGAATCCAGTAATGGTCATTCAGGTCATCTGGACAGTTTCTTTTTTATGGAAAGACATTTCGCCTTCTATCCAGAGGGATTCATCAGTCTGAGGAGTCCCAAGTAAACTGTTTTCCCCACTAAGCATTAAGCAATATACTCCTTTAGTGGACCAACCAGTTTGCTGGTGATAAGGAGTATATTGCTTAGTGGGGAAAACGGTTTACTTGGGACTCCTCAGACTGATGAAGCCCCCTGGATAGAGGGCGAAATGTCTTTTAACAAAAAATAAACTGTCCACATGACCTGAATGACCATTATTGGACTACTAGAGGACAAATTGACCTACGGTAATTTCTTAACATGAATTGTTACAATTGAATAGTTTTCATTTGAAATGATTTCTATCTTAACATGGGATTCTCGACCTGCCATTGTCTGTTCCTCTCAAACCCAGCCGGTCAAAGCAGATGGTCGCTTGTCCTGAGTCTGGTTCTGCTAAAAGTTTCTTCCTCATGAAGGGTTTTTTCCTTTCCACTGTCGCCTTCATGCTTGCTCAAGATGAGAGTTCTGTGATGGAGTTCAGTGCCCTGAGATGACTTCTGTTGTGACTTGGCACTATATAAATAAACTGAATTTAATTTAATTGATTTAAATGCCTGAAATGTGAATAAATAAATAAAAAGCCTCAAAATTAATCTTGCTTAAAAAGCAACTGGCAACAAAGCTCTCACTATTTTCAGGCGTTTCCTGTCTTATCCCATTTGAGTAACTGACTGGTGCAGCGACCCTCTTCACCTCTCGACCTCCTGTCAAATCCAAGACTAACTAAAGTGGGGCCCCCTTTACCCCGTGTTGGTCAGGGGTGTACACCAGCTTTTAAAAGCCTTGCTTGTTAGACAACAGGTGCATTTTAGTCAGCCCAGCTGTCGAACCCGTCCATCGCTCCTTGTCTTGTCACAGCATATAATCCACGAAGCATTCCTGCTCAGGTTAACGTCTGCTAAAGGTGTCACATTAGCTTGTAACCTCTGAACGTTATAGTACAATGACAACATATCTGATTTTCCTTTTGCTTCCCTTCATGGACAAAGTCTTGAATTGACACAAAATGAGTGAGGGACAACAGATGAAAAGTTAATCCTGCTCACTTCAGTGTAGGGTTTCTGCTTCTACTGTCTCTGTTGTCAAAATATTGACGGTTCTTTATCGTGAAATTGGTTCTGCCGACCTTGTTAGTATTTAATATCCGATTTCCTCCTTTTCTTTTCAAATGCAAACCCTTGTTTGCCTTTTGGGAAACGTCACTGGCAGACACGTGCAGAGGAAGTGTGATGAAGTTCTGAGTCAAGGGGAAGACACGTTGTAGACGAGACTTCCTCTGTGAGATGAATGTTTGTGAGCTGGAAACGGACGAAACAGATCCAGCTCAGAGAGGATGTTGAAGAATTCCCGACCTCTCCGGCATGGTTTGAATTAACGTGGCTGTGAAAGTTGGCTAATAATGAGTAATTACTTTTAACAGTCGCCTCATGGCTTCTGTGAAGTAACTAAAAAAGTTTAAATGAGTTTTCACGCTGGCTGGCTTACTGGAACTGAGAAAAATAAACTTAAAGAGCGTGAAAGAATTTAACTTTTGTAGGAATAGTTACGGTGAAAGTCCCTAATTGAACAGAAGTCAACATTCAGTTTGCTTTGAGACTCTTTTAGAGCATAAAGACATGAGATGGAGTGAAATAGTCTCCCTGCTGGTTATCTTTGGTATGTGTGGGACTGATACGTGTACTACATTGAAGCTCTGATCATCCCGACTCGTTCATTCCCTCTGGCTAAGCAGTCTGTGGGAGGGAGAGTTCCTCCGCTTTTTAAATACCAAATGCTTCAGGTCACAGGGAGATGTTTCTGCAGAAGCTCTTAAATCTGGTTTATTGTCCCGAACATGTGTTAATATTTATTGCTGTGGTTTCATAACCTGCTGTAAACTGAGAACAAGTCAGAGAGTGAACTCTCTTCATCTTTTGCAGAGACAGAGCAAGGTATAATAATAAAAAAGAAAGAAAATATCTGGCTGACACTTTCTCCTTTTGTTTCTGTGACCTTTGAACCCTGCAGGTGTCAGCCTAAACTCCATCATCGTCTACTGCGCCAACCAGGAAGAAATGGACCTCTGGTTTGGTCTGCTCAAGCAAAACATCGAGGCGAACGGAGGCACTGCTACCACACCTGAAAATTACACCAGAGTGAGAGTAAGTGTGGCAGCTCTTTTTGTTTGGAACGTTTTAACATGTCATGAAGCCAAAGAGTACCGTATTTTCCGCCTGATAACTTGCATCTTTCTATAAGTCGCTTTGTCCAATTATTGGCAATAAATTGGAAAAATCCATAAACATGTTGCACCTCTATTTAAGTCGCATCTATTATGCGTCACCGCTACGCGACGTGTCAGCGCCTCATTTGCCCTGCTGAAAATGGCGGCCACAGAGCGAGCGAGCACGGAAGGACTTTACAAGATTAACACGGTAAAAACAATTATTTGTCTGCTGAAAATTATAGCAAAGATGTGTCTTAGCTAATAAATTCACGTAATGGTCAAATCTGCTGGATTTAAATTGTTTCGCTTTGACGTCTTCCAAACGGTCGCGCGCGCTGCGAATATAAATTGTAAATAAATCGAGTTTTAGCTCAAACAACTCCAACAGCTAACAGTTTGTAAATGACCACCAAGTAATTACTTTCTGTAAGTTTAAAGAAAATCCGCCAAGTGGTTTATGAGCTATTTGCTAAAATATACACGGAAAAACAACAAAGCTAACCGCGACACGTTTATGCCCATAAAACATCAAATTTTATCTCAAACAATTCCAACAGCTATCAGTTTGTAAATGACCACCAAATAATTACTTTCTGTAAGTTTAAAGAAAATCTGTCCGGTAGTTCATGAGTTATTTAGCTAAATAGTAACTGTTTTTGCTAACAAACACAGCTAACAGTTCATACCTCCAGAGCAGGAGGCCGGGCTGCGACAGAGTCAGTCCGACTAGAGGATGAGGTGGGAACGGTCGGTGTACCCTAGCGGACAAAAGTGGTACTGCACCATTTTTTGAAACGGTCATATCTGAGCCAAAAATTGGTCTAAAAATATGGGGAAAAATCCATAAACTCGTCTCACCTCTCTATTAGTCACAGGGCATGCAAATTAGGCAAAAAACTGTGACTTATAGACCGGAAAATACGGTAAACTATGGTGGCTTTCTGGCTATAGTTTTAAATCTGTTTGCCACACACAAATCAAAACGCTTATTTCCACATTAGGATTCATACTTTGTGTTCTTTCAATCCACCTGATATATTATTGGCCTAATTTCCTACTGCTCCTCTAATGTAACAGGATGTATGACTGTGTCAATACAGTGAGTCATTAAAGATCACTGCCTGCTTTCCTTAAAGCCTGGATTCTGTGTAGGAGGAGGTCCGACCCGCATCACGATCTACTTTAAACTAACTCTCACATCTGTGTAACGTTAAAGATCCTTATCTACAGTAACAGGTGGTGAAGTTCGCTGATGAAACACACAAACCTGGTGGTGAATCAGCCTTTATTTAGAAACATGAAAAGACATGCATGAACGTTCTGAGGAGACGGATCGTGTGTTTAAACCTGATCAGCGCTTGACTTCTGCCTGCGTTTATTTGACTTTCGTTCATTGTGGGTTTCCTGTAGCCAAACCAGGAGAAGACTCAAAAAGGAGGAGAAGACCTGAGGAACTCCATCAGCCGAGAGCCAATTTATGAGTGGGAGGGCTCTCAGCGGGACAGTTTGGGCTCCATCACCTACGTCACCAAGGTCCAGCTGCAGCACCTGCCCTGCCCGGTACGACTTCACAGCTGCTTCTCAGGAATTACATCACTGATACGAGCCGCTTGCTTATTCATGGAAAAGTACAGTGCAAACAGGCCGTCGTCACTCATGGTGCACTGCAAACGCATTTCTTAAAGCTGTGGGAATTTTCACATGAATAATAACAGGATAATACCCAGGTGACTCACATGGTTTTTAAATTGCGCAACAAACTCCTTGCATTGAGTTAAGGTAATGAGTGAAAAAGGGTGGCGTCTGTTTTTATAAATGGCTTCCGGTTGTTTATCTATACATGTTTTCCTGTCAACGTTGCATCACAGACCCACAAACACTTGACAGACATGTTTGACTACCATCACACAAAAACTACGGTACTGTACATAAAAGTGCGATGTATGTTGGCCGAACAGCGTTACATAGAAGGAAATCAAAACGGTAGTCATGACAAGTCTTTGCACGGATATCTGTTGATGCTTTCTGGGAAGCTGCGGCATCAGTACTGATGTGATTTAGAGCCCTGGGTGTGTGAGAAACATTCACTCGGCTCACACGGTGACTCGGCTCACCTCGCAGCTGGAACGTCAGCTGTCTGTTCGGACACACCCTATAAGAGTGAGAAAACATCAACTCTGCGTTTGCCGCACCTTTAAATCTCCCACGAACTGGTTCGACCTAAGCTCCCGCTTTGGTTTAAAGTGTGCCTCTTAACACGGCATTAAAAGATAAGCTCTGTGTTCGTAACATCTGCTCAGGGTCTCATGGCTGCCTTTGCACCGTCGCATGCTCGTATCTTTCCAGAAGTTATCGGGGGGGTTGCTTTCTTTCCTTGAGAAGTACTTTGGCGCCTGTTTATTTTTTTGTAATATTAAAACTGCCTCAACAAGTAGAGGCCAGAGTCAATAACAAAAATGTAATTTATGAATACGAGCTGCAGCCTAAAAATAACAACATGAAATATTGTCTTAAAAATAATTTAATCTCACTATAATCTTATTCCCACAGCAACAGAGCGACAGGTTGCTGGTGATGTACCCAGCGACCCTGATCATCCTGTCAGAGGAGCCCAACGGGCTCTTTTACAAGGTACCACTGACCTGCTGTTAATCTTGACATGTGTGCTTCCACTGCACAGTGTTTGTTTCCAGAAGGGAGTTGTATTAAGAGTCATTCTGATTTACAGGGCAAACTTCCACTCAACATGATTACCATAACCACTCCCTGTCAAGACGTCAAACCCAACACCTTTATGATTCAGGGTGAGTGCAGTGAATCAGACGTGCATTTTTTTTAGAAAGGCATGGTAATAAATGCACATTCCCATGTGTGCTTTATGCTAAGTGGGCTTTTCCTTGAATCTGCTGGCGTCACAGAGTGTAACCCCTCCATGAATGGGGGGGCTTTATCCTCTGGTGAATAACTATCTTACTGTAGCACATTCCATCCAGCAAGCAGAGCAAATGACGGGCTTTGTTCCTCTTTACTCTCCTCCCAGGAAAAATGATCAACCCCATCGTGGTGTCCTGTCAGGATAGGCCTGAGTTCTGTAACTGGATCCAGCATTTCAAAGCTGCAGATGTTCCTGTTCTCAGCCCCCCGCCCCCAGTGTATGACATCATCTACACCCCGACAGACACAGAGGTGAGACTCGCTTGCTTTTATTTTCCTGTCATTATGTACACAGCTGTTAATGATCTACACCTAAAGAGCGGGCTATCACCTGTTTACCTGCTTGTAGCAGAGGCGGAGCCAAGAGGAGGTCCAGACAGGGCACGGGCACCATTTACCCAAACCTAACCCTCAAAGGCCCCTTGGCTTCATACAGCCACTCCAATGTCAGGAATCTGGGAGTTATTTTTGATAGTGCTTTTAAATTAGACAAACAGATAAATGCTGTAGTTAAATCCGGTTTCTTCCAGCTAAGACTCATTGCCAAGGTGAAGTCTTGTCTCTCTTTCAGAGACCTTGAAAAGGTGATTCACACTTTTATTACCTCTCGCTTGGACTATTGTAATTCACTGTACAGTATGTTGATTTAGACAAATCATCTTTGCATCGTTTACAATCTGTCCAGAACGCAGCAGCTCGTCTTTTAACTTCAACTAAATAATATGAACACATTACTCCTGGCTTCTCTTCACTGGCTCCCTGTCTGCTATTGAATTGATTTTAAGATTTTATTGCTTGTTTTTAAAATCTTAAAAGGTCTGGCCCCGTCATATTTATGTGATCTTATTAACATCTACACTCCAGTAAGAGCACTCTGATCTACCAACCAGTTTCTCTTAGATGTCCCCAGATCCAGAATGAAATCCAGAGGTGATCTGGTTTTTGCGGTTGCTGCTCCAAAGCTGTGGAACAGTCTACCTGATCATTTAAAGACCGCTCAGACTGTTGACGCTTTTAAATCTTTGCTCAAGACTCATCTGTTTTACTTGGCATTTGATCCTCGCAGAGTCTGAGAACAAATTTTGAGCAGATTTTATTGTTGTTGTGTCAACTTTATCATGTTTTAGTGGCACTAGATGCATTTTACTCTTTTATTTTTATCTGTTTTAACTGTAAAGCCCTTTGGTCAGCTTCGGTTGTTTTTATGTGCTATATACCGTATTTTTCGGACAATAGGTCGTGGCTTTTTATCATTTTTTCCATGGCCTGCGACCTATAGTCCGAAAAATACGGTAAATAAAATTGACATTGACAAAGGACCATTAATAAAATAGTTTTCACACCTTTATCATTTTATGTTAAAGATTAAATAGATATGCCAATGAAAACAAAAGTCAAAATCGGTCATTTAATTTTTTTTATGGTGGTGTGATTATCTAAGAATTAGTAGCAGAGCCAGTTTGAAGTTGTGCCACTTAAACCCTTAATGTTGCCAACAATGTCTTAACAGAATAATGTTAATGTGGAACAAAGGTACAAATGCTTTATGGATGGATGGGTTCTGTCAAATAGTCACTCTGTCATTGTTTATTGTGAAAAGTGGAGTTAAGTATTTTGTAGTTCTACTTCATTTACCGTATTTTCCGCCCTATATGTCGCAAAGTCCAATTACGGTATGTCCAATAAAGTGGAAAAATCCATAAACGTGTCGCACCTCCATATACGTCGCATCTATTATGCGTCACTGCTGACGCGTCGCCTATGTTACGCGTCACCGCCCTGCTGCATATGGCGGCCACAGGAGCGAGCAAGCATGGAAGGACTTTAAAAGATTGACACGGTAAAAACAATTATTTGTTTGCTGAAAATTTTAGCAAAGATGTGTCTGAGCGTAACCTTTCCTTAAAGGTTCAGTATGCAGTTTCTGTAGAACTGCAGCAGTTAGAAATATTTTCAACAGGCAAAGCATTCTGATCCCTCCCCCTCAGAGCCATATGTGGCTCTGCCCCCTTGTGGTCTGTTGAATTTCAAATTCAAGCTCTGTTTTTATTGGCTGATTCAAATTCAAGCTCTGTTTTTATTGGCTGGTTACAAACTCTGTTTTTATTGGCTGGAAAATGGCGGGTCACCTTTTCTTTTTAGAAATGCTTATTTACCACCTGGAGAAGCAAGGGGACAATATTTTTTTTAATTTTTTTTTCAGAGATTACCTGGCTAACATCAGTCTGTCAGGAGGTAGTGACAGAGTGAAGAAATATGTTCATAAAAAAAGCTACATACTGCAGCTTTAATAAATTCACATAATGGTCAAATCTGCTGGATTTTAAAAAGTAGTTTCGCCACGTGCACGCGCAGCGAGCGGATACGCTTCATTTCTTTAAAATCTAGCAAGATAAACGCTTAAAATGTTTTTTCTTAGCTGGCATTATAGCAAAAGTGTTCCTGAGCTTAACCTTTCCTTAATAAATTCACATAATGGTCAAATCTGGATTTAAATTGTTTCGCTTTGACGTCTTCCAAACGGTCGTGAAAATAAATTATAAATAAATCGAATTTTAGCTCAAACATCTCCTACAGCTAATAGGTTGTAAATGTCCATCCAGTGATCACTTTCTGTAAGTTTGATCAAAATCTGTCCTGTGGTTCATGAGCTATGTTGCTAACAAACACTAGTTCAGACCTACCTCCAGAGTACAGGAGGCCGGGCTGCGACAGAGTGAGTCCGAGCAGAGGAGGCTTTTTTCGGACACATGAGCTGGGAACGGTTGGTGGACCCTAGCGGCCGAAAGTGGTACTGCTCCATTTTTTTCGTCAGAATGAATGGAAACGGTCATATCTGAGCCAAAAATTTGTCTAAAAATATGGGGAAAAAATCCATAAATATGTCGCTTCATCCCATAAGTCGCAGGACATGAAAATTAGTTTAAAAAACTGCAACTTATAGGCCAGAAAATACGGTATGCATTTTCCTGTAATAATAGCATATAACATTAACACATTTAAGAGACTGGTGGCGTGGGCTGTTAGTTAAAAGGAATGCTGCTCAGTCGACCCAGCACGTCACACATTCCCACCATCTCGGCTCTGTGACTCGCAGGCATAACATCAATGGATCAAGTTCAACATTCGGCCATTTTCATCAGTCATTTCACATCTAGCATGTCTCTCTTGAAACTGTTGTGGAAAATAGATTAGGCGAACTTCTAAATGCCAGCCGTGATACATGGAATAAATTTTTTACCATAGAAAAGAGGAAAAAAACAACAATAATGAAACAATTTTCTAAACCACGTCAACAAGAGCGGTGGTCTCAGCTGGATGCATTTGAAATATTTTATCAGCTCGCCTCTGGCAGGTGGAGTACCGGTAAATCAGATGAGGGAACGTGATAAAGGAGCCAAACAACTTTTAGTTGTGGTAAAATGACACCATTATCAGCGTTATTCTACCCTCAGTGACTTATCACTCCATCAAAACACACAAAATACAAAAGCTTTAAGATTTGCCCACATTTTGTTTATTTCAAACTGGATTAAATGTGTTGTGTCTTTTAATATCCAGGCGCCAAAGAAGTTTGACAGGTGGAGCGGAAACAGTCAAGGGCGAGGAGCGTCTCTCAAACACAATCAGCCTTCAGGTGAACGCGGGTCCCAAAGCCTTCAGTTGCCCGTTCGGGAAGAAAAGCTCATGTCTCCGGGATACGCTGAACCGCTCTGTGTAAGTCACACACAGACACAAAAATGAACATGACAGGAAATAATAACCTTTATTTTCATCTACATGGAGACTTTAAAAAAAAATGGAAACAAGCAGCACCTTTCTACTTGTACTACAGAGTTAATTATTAAGCAAGGTCTAAAGAACGAGGTACTCCCATTACATGAGCTCAGGTGTTGGAACAAATGAAGCAAAACAATAAAACGGTGCCGGTTAATGAGCAACCTTTGAAATCTCATTGGCAGAAACAGTATTTTGTGTTTGAACTTATGATACTTTAAGAAGCAGTGAAGCACTTTGCATTATCAGGACTTCTCACTGAACTCCCCAGGAGAGGAGCTGTATCGGCCGCCTGCCCAACCAATTAGCTTAAAAAGAGGGCTGAGTGCCTCGAAGAAGAATCGCTGCTAAACTCTTGACCTTCACCACCACTCTCCCAATTAATCTGATGATTTCTCTCTCTCACTCAGATTACTTTGTTGACTAAATACAGAATTCATAATAGGAACCAACTTTAGGGGTGAATAGTTCAGTTTGTGATGCCAAAGCTCAACATTTGAAGTCATTAAAGGTCCACTGACATGATTTTTTTACTATTCATAAAATTGCTCAAAATATATATATTTTAACATTTAAATATGTTCGTTTTTGCAAACAAAATGATAAATCACTTTAATTTTGCTTTAAAAGTGATTTTGAACTTCAAGCCGTGTTTAATCATGGGAAAACCGATTACACGCGAACGCACCATCTGTGACGTAGTATGAGGCAGAGGGCTCTGGTCTCTTTAATAGCGGACCATTTAAAACACGACAAATTTAACAATCTATGTGAAGATTTGAGCTATTTGTCTTCATTTTGGGAAGCAGAAAATAGGTTGGGTGATGGAACAAGAAACAACAGGATCTAATTAAGGTCTGATGCTGTCTCCTGTGGTGTCCCTCAGGGGTCGGTTCTGGGCCCCTGCTGTTTTCCCTTTACATGCTGCCTTTAGGTCAAATTATTAATCAGTTCAACATTTCTTTTCACTGTTATGCCGACGATACACAGCTTTACATCAGGACTGGAGCATCCTCATCTTCCACCTTGTCATCTCCATCTTCACTCACTGCCCTCTCTGCCTGCCTGGAGGCAATTAGGGCATGGATGAATCAGAACTTTCTTCAATTAAACTGCTCCAAGACTGAGGCCATACTGATTGGCACCCCTCACCAGGTACAAACATCTCCTATAACAACACTTTCCTTTTCTGGACAAGACATCCCCCTCTCCACCTCTGTTACTAATCTTGGAATAAAAATGGACTCCAATCTTACATTTGAAAATCACATTAAGCATCTGTTTAAAACTTGCTTCTTCCATCTTCGAAACATCTCCAGACTTCGCCCATCCCTAACTTTTTCCGATGCTGAGAAGCTCGTCCATGCTTTTGTCTCCTCCAGGCTCGACTACTGCAACTCCCTGTTTATTGGAATCCCTGGCAAAAACCTTCAGAAACTTCAATATATTCAAAACAGTGCAGCAAGGATCTTGTTGAGAGTTCGTAAATTTGAACATATTACGCCCATTCTGAGGGACGAGACAAAGCGCAGCCCACAAGACCCCTTATGATGAATAATATAAATGGAAACAATGTTCCCTCGCCCGGACGCGGGTCACCGGGGCCCCACTCTGGAGCCAGGCCCGGAGGAGGGGCACGTTGGCGAGCGCCTGGTGGCCGGGCTTTCACCCATGGAGCTCGGCCGGGCACAGCCCGAAGAGGAGACGTGGGTCCCCCTTCCCATAGGCTCACCACCTGTGGGAGGGGCCAAAGGGGTCGGGTGCATTGTGGAATGGGTGGTGGCCGAGGGCGGGGACCCTGGCGGTCTGATCCTCGGCTACAGAAGCTGGCCATTGGGACATGGAATGTCACCTCTCTGGTGGGGAAGGAGCCTGAGCTAGTGTGTGAGGTTGAGAGGTTCCGGCTAGAAATAGTCGGACTCACCTCAACGCATGGCTCTGGCTCTGGAACCAGTTTCCTTGAGAGGGGTTGGACACTCTTCCACTCTGGAGTTGCCCCTGGTGAGAGGCGCCGAGCAGGAGTGGGCATACTTGTTGCCCCCCATCTTGGTGCCTGTACGTTGGGGTTCACCCCGGTGAACGAGAGGGTAGCCTCCCTTCGCCTACGTGTGGGGGGACGGGCTCTGACTGTTGTTTGTGCCTATGCGCCGAACGGCAGCGCAGATTACCCACCCTTTTTGGAGTCCTTGGAGGGGGTATTGGAGGGTGCGCCTCCTGGGGACTCCCTTGTTCTGCTGGGGGACTTCAACGCTCACGTGGGCAATGACAGTGAGACCTGGAGGGGTGTGGTTGGGAGGAACGGCCCCCCTGATCTGAACCCGAGTGGTGTTCTGTTGTTGGACTTCTGTGCTCGTCATGGATTGTCCATAACGAACACCATGTTCAGGCATAAGGGTGTCCATATGTGCTCTTGGCACCAGGACACCCTAGGTCGTAGTTCAATGATCGACTTTGTTGTCGTCTCATCTGATCTGCGGCCGCATGTCCTGGACACTCGGGTGAAGAGAGGGGCGGAGCTGTCAACTGACCACTACCTGGTGGTGAGTTGGCTCCGATGGTGGGGGAGGATGCCGGTCAGACCTGGCAGACCCAAACGTATTGTGAGGGTCTGCTGGGAACGTCTGGCAGAGTCTCCCGTAAGACGGAGCTTTAACTCCCACCTCCGGGAGAGCTTTGAACACGTTCCGAGGGAGGCGGGGGACATTGAGCCCGAGTGGGCCATGTTTCGCGCCTCTATTGTCGAGGCAGCTTATCGGAGTTGTGGCCGCAAGGTTGTTGGTGCCTGTCGTGGTGGCAACCCTCGAACCCGGTGGTGGACACCGGCGGTGAGGGATGCTGTCAAGCTGAAGAAGGAGTCCTATTGGGCCTTTTTGGCCTGTGGGACCCCGGAAGCAGCAGATAGGTACCGGCAGTCCAAGCGGCATGCGGCTCGGGTGGTTGCTGAGGCAAAAACTCGGGCGTGGGAGGAGTTCGGAGAGGCCATGGAGAATGACTTCCGTACGGCTTCGAGGCGATTCTGGTCCACCATCCGGCGTCTCAGGGGGGGAAAGCGGTACGCGACCAACACCATTTATGGTGGGGATGGCGTGCTGTTGACCTCAACTCGGGATGTTGTGAGTCGGTGGGCGGAATACTTCGAAGACCTCCTCAATCCTACTGGCACGTCTTCCACTGAGGAAGCGGAGCCTGGGGACTTTGGATCGGGCTCTCCAATCTCTGGTGCTGAGGTCGCCGAGGTGGTTAAAAAGCTCCGCGGTGGCAAGGCTCCGGGGGTGGATGAGATTCGTCCTGAGTTCCTTAGGGCTCTGGATGTTGTGGGGTTGTGTTGGCTTACGCGACTCTGCAATATCGCGTGGACATCGGGGGCAGTTCCCTTGGATTGGCAGACTGGGGTGGTGGTTCCCCTATTCAAAAAGGGGGACCGTAGGGTGTGTTCCAACTATAGAGGGATCACACTCTTAAGCCTCCCTGGTAAGGTCTATTCAGGGGTTCTGGAGAGGAGGGTCCGTCGGATAGTCGAACCTCGGATTCAGGAGGAGCAGTGTGGTTTTCGTCCTGGTCGTGGAACACTAGACCAGCTCTACACCCTCAACAGGGTCCTGGAGGGTGCGTGGGAGTTTGCCCAACCAGTTTACATGTGCTTTGTAGACTTGGAAAAGGCATTCGACCGCGTCCCTCGGGGGGTTCTGTGGGGGGTACTCCGGGAGTATGGGGTACCAGGCCCATTGATATGGGCTGTTAGGTCCCTGTACGACCGGTGTCAGAGCTTGGTCCGCATTGCCGGCAGTAAGTCAGGCTCGTTTCCGGTGAGAGTTGGACTCCGCCAAGGTTGCCCTTTGTCACCGATTCTGTTTATAACTTTTATGGACAGAATTTCTAGGCGCAGCCAAGGTGTTGAGAGGATCCGTTTTGGTGGCCTTAGAATCGCTTCTCTGTTTTTTGCAGATGATGTGGTCCTATTGGCTTCATCAGCTCGTGATCTACAGCTTTCGCTGGAGCGGTTTGCAGCTGAATGTGATGCGGCCGGGATGAGGATCAGTTCCTCCAAATCCGAGGCCATGGTCTTGAGCCGGAAAAGGGTAGCGTGCCCTCTCCGGGTCGGGGAGGAGGTCCTTACCCAAGTGGAGGAGTTTAAGTATCTCGGGATCTTGTTCACGAATGAGGGAAAACTGGAGCGTGAGATCGATAGGCGGATAGGTGCAGCGTCCGCAGTGAAGCGGGCGCTGTACCGGTCTGTCGTGGTGAAGAGAGAGCTGAGTCAAAAGGCAAAGCTCTCAATTTACCGATCGATCTACGTTCCCACCCTCATCTATGGTCATGAGCTTTGGGTTATGACCGAAAGAACAAGATCTCGGATACAAGCGGCTGAAATGAGTTTTCTCCGCAGGGTGGCTGGACTCTCCCTTAGAGATAGGGTGAGAAGCTCAGTCATCCGGGAGGGACTCGGAGTAGAGCCGCTGCTTCTCCACATCGAGAGGAGCCAGTTGAGGTGGCTCGGGCATCTGGTTAGGATGCCTCCTGGACGCCTCCCTGGTGAGGTGTTCCGGGCATGTCCCACCGGGAGGAGACCCAGAGGAAGACCCAGGATACGCTGGAGGGACTATGTTTCTCGGCTGGCCTGGGAACGCCTTGGGATTCCCCCAGAGGAGCTGCTCCAAGTGGCTGGGGAGAGGGAAGTCTGGGCCTCCCTACTTAGGCTGCTACCCCCGCGACCCGACCCCGGATAAGCGGAAGAAAATGGATGGATGGATGGATCACCCATTCTCCATAACCTTCATTGGCTTCCTGTCGCCTACAGAATTCAGTACAAAACTGCTCTCATTACACATCAATGCTTACACGGAACTTCACCAGATTATCTGAAGGATATTCTTATTCCATACTCATCCACCCGTTCGCTGCGGTCACAGAACAGCAATCTCCTTCACATTCCGAGAACCAAATTAAGGACCATGGGAGACCGGGCTTTCAGTGTGGCTGCCCCCCGCCTGTGGAACTCTCTTCCTGACTGTCTAAGAGCCCCACAGTCTGTGGTTGACTTTAAGAGCGGCTTGAAGACCTTTCTTTTCGACCAAGCATACTCTACCTCCTCATGATTCTACTTTTGATCTTAGCTGATATTGTTATTGATTTTAATTGTTTTATTATTTGTTTTATTGACATTTAATTCTGTTGCTCCTTGTAGCACTTTGAGATTTTCATTAATGAAAAGTGCGTTATAAATTGAATTCATTATTATTATTATTATTATTATTATTATTATTATTATTATCAGACTTACCTTCATGTGGAGCTGCTCACACGCGCACTGTGACAAGCCCAGAGCTCTTCCCCACTCTGCACACTACGTCACAGATGGTGCGTTCGCGTGTGATCGGTTTTCCCATGATTAAACACGGCTTGAAGTTCAAAATCACTTTTAAATCAAAATTAAAGTGATTTATCATTTAGTTTGCAAAAACGAACATATTTAAATGTTAAAATATATATATTTTGAGCAATTTTATGCATAGTAAAAAAATCATGTCAGTGGATCTTTGAGTTTAAAGAATAGCCTCTTTGACTTTTCCTCCCGGGTGTGCTTGTGGTTCTTACAGTACAGTCGTCGGTCCTCGGTTGAGACCGCTCGGCTGGGCAGCAGAACCAACAGCGTCTCTTCACACACCAGGCCGGAGAGCGACCTCAGGCCTTTGTCGCTGCGTTACGCCTCACCTCAGCACAGCTCCTACCTCCAGCCTGCAGAGAGCTCCCAGCTCTACAGCACGCCATACTCGGCGCTGCATCGTGCCAGTCCACAGCGGCTGGAGAAAGCCCCGCTCGTCAAGGTAATTCAGTCGGGCATCTAACTTGATAGCCAAATATTCCCTTTGAGACTTCACACGCCGTGCGCACAGTGACGGAAATAGAAACACTGGGCAGCAGGCTGAGAGGGCTCGTCTTCTTTATGATGTTCTCAGATGAAAGATGTCATTTGTGCAAACCCACGTTGAAAGATCAATCTGCTTAATGGAGAATAGGATCACGTGTCTGTTATGATTCATAAACATAGTATTAAACTTGCTGTATTCTGCTGCTCCAGATAAAAGTCAGTAGTCTAAAGCCTCTGTAGTTCAATTGTCAAGCCTGAATCCCATTATTGTTTTAGCCTCTGTTTCTACAGACTGAGAAAGAAGAAGGAAAATCTAGTGATTGATTTTAGCTTTCCCGTTTATTAAATCTGACAAGGTCAGGAACCTGTTAAATGTTTAAACTCTGTACCTGTTGTACAACACAATTGTTGTTCCACATATAGTTTATTGTATTGATATCTGGGGTAAAGCATGTAAAACATTTACGGAACCTGTTTTTTTTTTTTGTTACAAAAAAGAGCTATAAGAATAATTACCAGAAAAAAATTATTGTCACCCATCTAGCACATTGTTTCACCAATTGAAGTTGTTAAAGTTCAGTGACTTGGTGGATTATAATATTTTGTCAGTCATGTATAGAGCTCATAAAGAAGAATTACCATTTAATATCCAAATACTTTTTGTTAAACGTCAAAGCTGTTATAATCTAAAGGGAGCAGACATTTTTTGTTAAACCTAAATACGAGGAGCCAAGATGGTGTAGTGGTTAGGGCGTTTGACTTGGGACCCGAAGGACGCGGGTTCGCGTCCCGGCCACTACACACCTTGGGGTGTCTATGAGTGCACACCTATTTCTCCAGCTCCCCGAGCGCCTTCTATGGCTGCTCACTGCACCACCTGGTAGGTGGTTGGGTTAAATGCAGAGACGAATTTCGTCTGTGTATGGGAAACATACGCAGATGACAAGATTAGACAATTATTATTATTATTATTATTATACAGAACCAGTTCGAGGGGTCGGTCAACCTCCATTCAGGGAATTGGTTTTTGGAATGATTTGGATACTGAAAAAATGCCACATCATCATTTACATTTAAGAAATTAATCAAAACCAAATTATTACAAAAATATATATGAATTAGTTTTTGCGTGTTATTTTGAAATTCGATAATTATGAGTTATTTTTTTATTCTGTTACTTGTGGATGATTTTTTTGTTTGAACTGACTGTTAGTAAAAGGGGGCAGATGTAATAAGATTTTCTCTTCATTCTGTCACCCTTCATTTTATTTCTTACTATTGTATAGTAACATTTCTGATTGTTTTTTTTTTGTGTGTGTGTTATATTTTAAATTTAATAAAAAAAATTCCTCTGATCAGTCTAACAGCTGGAGCACACCACAGACGTCCGTGAACTTCCCACTAAACGCACCGCAGCGTCACTCAGACATGTGCGCCCCAAGACAACCCCTGTCGCCTCTGTACGACGAGCCCTGCAGCCCTGAAATCTACTCCCTCAAGGAGGCCAGGCCACAGGTAAGTGGGTCAAACGATACCGGATCCATTGTTTCACCTTACACCCACACAGCCTGTCTGACATCAAGCGTCACACACACTGTTCACGGTCGCTTTCTTTAAGGATGTCTATGTGTTTATGCACATTTTTTAACATTTTGAATAAAAAGCAGACTCAAATTCAACCATCTTCTGTTTTAGTGCTTTTGATTTGACATGTTCTGTTGTGTTCTTCTTATACAGCAGAGCTGGGATGAACTAATCCAGCACCGACACCGTCATCAGGATCTCCAGCTTCGCCACGAACCGATCCAGAACCAACACCATCATCAGGACTCTCAGCTCCTCCCCTCGTCCTTCAAACTACAAACCCCTCCGCTGGGCAGACGCTGTCGCAGAAGCCTAGTCCTGACCAACCTCCAGGGTCAGGCTTGCGGTGCGGACTTGGAAACTCCCCAGAGCCAAGCGGAGCAGCGAGCAGAGGCCGTGTCGAGGCTAAAGCTGCTGCCTGCGCCCAGCCAAGTTCGAGAGCAGGTGAGAAGCAGAGACACACACCTTCAGGGGCGCTCTGTGGTTTCTGGTATGCTGTGGTATGAGTGCATTTTGTGGCAGGGTAAGTTTATATACTTACACCGAAGGAGCTATTTAAACAGATGCCACAGATGAAACGCATACTTCAGAGACGAGGAGAATGTTTGAAATCCAACACGGGAAGTGACTTTCTCTGTTTTCACATCTGCTGACAGATACCTCTCCCGTCGAGCTCTGTGAGGAACGCCACGCAAACGCCTTATGGTTACTCCCCTGGTAAGAGCCTTCTACACACAAACAGAAACCTGATTCATTTGTGCAATCACTGTGAGAAATGACTTTGAGCGTTCGTTCGATCAATGACTGTCTGCTTCTGGCCCAGACAACCTACAGTGTATTTGACGTGAAACAAAAGAGTAATGACGGACTAATGGTTTTGATGACTAATAATGAGTACTTTTTCCAATACTGTTAAACCACTGCATCATATTTCCTGACTAGCTTGAGTCATGAAAGTCAGGATTTCTTGATATGACGTATAAAACAGAGCATTGTTTGCACTCCAGTAAACAGTATAATGCTGAATGCTCTTGGTTGGGTCAGTGGACAGACATTAAAAAATGTTACAGAAGTCAAGATGCATGACGTGTGCAAATGTGCTGCTGAAATGGAGCTTATAGTGCAGCTCCTACTACCAACAGGAAGTAAAGTACAGTGAAACATACAGGTCAGACAGGATACACTCGTCCATTTTGACTGGCAGCACAAACAGGAATTTTATCACCAAAAATGATTTAAACTTGTTGCTACTATGTGGCTTAATTTGCCTTAACACAAAAAACTTCCTCACACATCACCACACAACATAAAGTTTTTAAGTTCAGTTTGCACTACTTCTCATATTTGCACTGTTTGTATTACATTACTGCCTATAGTCATACTACTGTTTACATTCACTGTTTACATTTATTAATACGGTTTACATTTATTACTACTGTTTTACATTTATTACTACTGTTTACATTTACACTACTTTTATATCTACACTACTGCTGATACATATACAGCATTCTCTGACTAGCCTTATCTAAGGATGCCAAATGTGCCTTACTGCATATGCCACTTTGCCTATATACCAACATCAAATACCTCATACATATACTGTGTACATTAACTCATATGCTGCTGTGCCACTCTTTGCAAATGTCAATGCTAGAACCTTCAGTTTATTTTATAGATATACTTTTTATACTACTATGCAAAAACTCAGGACAGTATTACACTTTTATTATTTCATTTTATGCTTATGTTCATTGGGTGTTTGGTGTTTTAGGGGTGTTTGGTGTTTCAGTGTTGGTGTAAATTTTCATACTTTTATACTACTATGAAAAAACTCAGGACAGTGTTACACTTTTACTATTTTATGCTTATGTTTATTAAATGTTTTAGTGTTTAGTGTTTAGATGGTTACTGTTGCACCGAGGGACTGAGAGAAATGCAATTTTAATCCTGTATATGTCCTGTACATATTGCAGTTCTGACAATAAAGTTGACTTTGACTTTGACTTTTGTCAGATTGTTTTTTTGACATTGTTAGAAAGAGAAGCTGTTGTGATAAAGGATGAAAGTGGTGCCACAGGAGTATGTCACGCTGCATGTTTCACTGTGAGGGTACAGTTCCTGGGCTTCTGTCCAAGTTTCTAGAATCTGGGCACGGTTTAGGTTTCATTGCTTGAAACTAAAAGCCTTTAAATCTTTGCTTGCTTTTTCAGATCTTCATTCATACCTGGAACCCACAGATCCAGATGACCAGGAAGTGGACTATGACAACATTTGGGAGTACGACCACGAGACTGGAATGATTCAGTCAGTGCCTGGAATTTCAACACACTGGACAGGATTAGACTTTGAGTCCCAAGGCCTTGGTCCTGTGGCAACTCAGCAGAGATGGTCATGAAACTAAATAATAGTCCGGTACTTGTCTGGACATGTGCAAACAACAGATCACTATCAGAGGGATAATAAAAGTCAACAATCCCAGCCGGAGTTGCTCCCAGTGTGTGAAGCAACGACTCACAGGAACTGCTTTGTCAGACGCTGGGTGGTGGAGATGCCAGCGATGGACGCAGATCAGTTTATTTAATATGTAGCACTTAGGAGAGAAGACAGGAGAGTACTGCAAATGATATGTAGCTTTAATTTAATTTTAATGTATTATATAACTGCACTGGTTCAATATGCAGTACATTCAGGACTATATAAACATTTTTTGTTTGTTACTGTCTGTAAGTTTCTTTTATTCTAACATATGCACATTCCATTAGAGCTTGTTTCACAAAAGGTTACTGTATCTGTAAATTTTTGTTAATGTTGTACATATATTATTTGTTTTTTTGTTTGACGAGTTCTTTTTTATTAATATTTGAAAATAAAATTAGAAAAGTATTAATGCGTTTTTGTTTGTTCTTTCTAAATATTCTTATTTTTTTTATATTTTAGGATAGTGTCATGTCACATTAACAGCAAAAGATAGAAGATCTGATTGAAAGAAAGAAAGAAAAATGTATAAGAGACTAGATTTATGTTTCAGGTCTCTTGTAAAGGAGTTCCCTAGGCTCAGTGGGATTAACCTGTATAAATAAAGTTTGAATCTAAAAAACTGCTGGGTCATTTTGAAAACTTGAGTTAAAGCGTGTGGGTCATAGGTTGTGTTGGTTTGACTAAATATTGGGTCAAAAAGTTTTAATTCAATGGTTGGGTCAAAAATGAGCCGTTTCATCCTCCATTATTTTAAACTAGTTGACTAACCAAGACTTGACTGAACCTTTGCTTTGGATGCATTTAATAAAGGTAAGCAGGTACTCTTTGGCTTTGTTTATAACTTTATTTTGTTCTTTGCATGTGGTTCAAGGGCCCAGACTGTGGCAAACAAAGGATGGAGGCAGGTGTGGGTGCTTCACTTTTCCCCTCTCACATTTTGATGTCGGTCCCGGAGCCGAACCTGCTTAATGTTCTGCTCACAGGCTCGCCTTCTGGACCACCACTCCCCAATAACTTTATTTTGTAGTAAACTGTGAATTTGGTTAGCTAAAGTAACAATATTTGGAGCTAGCGAGATGATAGTTAGAACTAGCTGTCTAGCACCAACTCTTGTTGTAATCATATAATAACCCAGCTTTTGGATTGTTTGTTTGAAATCACCTTATAGCTCTATTCAACAGAGTAGTCATTTCAACCCATTTGGGGGTCAAAAGACATAGCATGACTCAAACTGAGAACCAAACCAGTGTTGGCTCGGTCCAGATTTGACCCAGCACACTTGTTTTAATCCAGCAGTTTTTTGTGAGCATGAAAAAATGATACCAATATGACCTGTGTACTCGTTGTATTTCTTATATTTTTAAATTGAGATTAGTCATTTTCCCCACTATTGATATTATATTTTAAACTGTCGATACAAAAACATTTCTGAACCAGGATTTGTCTTAATGTGATCTTAATGTTGCTTGCTCACTATTTTAGCTCAGAGTTTAAAGTTAAACACCTTTTTATTACAAGTTCAGAACATTTTCATATGACAATATATAACATAATAATAATAAATCAAACGGCAAATAATTAAGAATAATATTATCATTGATGTTCTGTTCAGAAATTCACTTAATCAACCATCCCAAAAGGTGTAGTGGGGACACTACATATTACAAGTTTGTCACCATGTGGAGGAGAAATACTCATTTCAAAACATTTTAGTGCACCTATATTAAACACAGTAATAATATATATTGTTTAGTAAAATGTTTAAATATCAGTTTTGAGTTTGTATGTTTTTTGTTTCCACCCCATAAAAACGGACCACAGGTAAATTTCTTGAGTTTGAAAAGTCAGATCAAGTTCTTGTGAACCTGTGTCGCCCTCTAGTGGTCAGAAGTGTTGACTGAAGGATTTTTGAAACAGACCTCTTTATACACTTTCACTGTACTGTACATGTATTTTAAATTAAAAAAACAGCTCAAAACGACCTACATCACAAAACAATACGGTGTTTACTTTAAAAACAATTTCTGATGGAAAAATGCCCTCATAATTTATTATAGTTGATACACAGATCACTGTTTTTTCCAAAATTAATCATTTTGATTTGGGGAAGTATTTAAATTACCACGTCTAATGTAGCAAATTTGTGAGGAAAATAGTGTACAAACCTCAGAAAAAAAATGCTTCGTAAAAGTAATTAAATGAAAACAAACAGGAACAAAGGCACCGACATGAATTCTTAAAGTGTCTTAGAATAATCTATTTTTATCACACATTCATCTATGAACTATCCAGCTCAGAGTAAACCTGCCTCTCATCTTTCATCACAGTATACTGAACATTATTTACAAAGCTTGCATTTGGTCGTCCGGTACTTTATATGGATGCTTTCAAATGTTAAAGACACATAAAAGTCATACAAAAATGTTGCAATCACCTAAATTATTTACTTCTAATAAAATATTTTTTTTACAAAGAGATCAATGAAACTTAAGAAAAGTAAAATGTAGTGCAAACATGCCACAACACATACAGCAGAGACTTCTTCTAAGAGGTTCACAGTGGCTCAAAAAAAAAAAGACATTTAGAGGCAGAAAGATCCTGTCAGAGCTTTTTGATGTGATTTCCTCTCACTGGCTGCTGACTCCACTTTGATGGATTTACGCAGGTACCGGATGGCTGACAGAGCGCTTATATTCGCTAGAAGAACTGTGTGGAAATAAAAACAGAAAAACAAAAACAATAAAAATTAGGAAATTCTTTATACATCAATAAAACTGTACACTTTGTTACATTTGAAGCTTGGCTTGTCGGAAACAGATTTTCTTTCAGTGTTTTGTTGAGTCTCAGACTCAGTCTGTTTGGGAAGGCACATACAGCATGAGAGTAAAGTTCAAATCTTGAGTACTTAGTTAATTTTACTTGAGTAATTAGTTCTTTTTACTTCAATTTGTATGTTGCTTATGTGTTGCCTGTTTTTTGTCTGTTTGTACAGCACTTTGGTTGGCCTTGTTGCTGTTTTAAGTGCTCTATAAATAAAGTGGTATGGTATGGTATGGTACTTGTTGTGTTAACAAATGTCTCAGTCTTGTTTCAGAGTTTCAACTTAAAATTCAAGTTTAAGTATCGCATCAATTAAACCAAACGTGCTGTTTTGTAATTGCATTATTTTCTATGTGTGCAGGTTTTTCTGCACCATGAAACTGTGTTGATACTCACCAGCCTTCCAGGCGTCTCCAACTTGTGGGTTTGCAGTTTTCAGCACCCATGAAGCAAACGCAATACAAACCAGACACATGTCCGATTGTTTCAGAGGCAAGAGTGGGGCGTCTAACCCTAAAACAAAGAGGAACGTATAACATAGAGGGTTAGGAACACAAAATAAATAAAAAACATGATTTCAAATCAAAGAGTTGATATTTTTCATCCAAAAAACACTCAGATGTTTCTCCTTTGTCACATCTTGTTCATTCCAACTAATGCACTTTTTTGCATGCAAACACAAAATACTATTTATTGGTTGAAGTTCTGATTCTGGCTGCTGGCCTTGAAGATTGGTCAGAACCTCAGACAACATGTTTCCTACAAAGAAATCACCAACTTCGTATTTGAAGCACAATCTGCACCATCTCATCAGGACTATGGGGACTACAGTATCTGGCAGTGTCCACAGACAAACTCACTGCCTTCGTCAACCTTCCTCATGCGTCTGTAATGTATCATGATGTCATCAGTATGTTGCTATTTTGTGCTGAGGTATGTTTTGTGGGACACAGTGTGAGAGATGATTTTTTTTATACCTCCCCTTCCCTCATGTTCCTCTTATCCTTATCTAAACAAAAAGGGCAGCGCCTCCCATGAGGCCGCAGCCTCAGACACCTCCATCTCCCCATGTCTGTTTGTGCATATTTTACTTGGATGGGCTGTACTGAAATGTATTTTCATTGTACTTCGGTGCAATGACAATAAAGATGACTCTGACAAAGGTATAATATTTCAGGTATCTTGATGCTTCTTTTGCAGACATGAATTAATGCGCCCTGGTGGCAGCTCAGCTCATTGAGTGAAGTCAAGTTATCACGTAGCACTGTTTGTGTTGGCTGTGACTCCACGTTCTTACAACTACATCTGGCAGCTGAGGAAAGAGAATCTGTCCCTGTCACGATGGCTGTTGCAGGTGACATTTCTGCTTCACAACCCTCCACATGTGAGGGAGACTTAACAAACCAAACGGAACAGGACAAATGTCATATAATGTTTTATTTATTTAGTTATTTAGTTATTTATTTAGTTAGTTAGTTAGTTAGTTAGTTAGTTACTTAGTTAGTTAAACTGTCAGACACTAGATTCACGAAGGACAAGCTGGTTCAGAAGACCTGACAATTTTTTGACTGAAGTCAATGACGTTAAACAAGAGGGAAAAAAACTTCTTAAAAATAATAATGAAAAATTATATTAGAAACCTGAGTACAGTACATATATTTATTTATGCTGTTTGCTTTAATCCCTGGCCATCACATTCAGAAGACACATAATTATGTAAATTAGGTCCATCTGTGAGAAATCTATGATCTTAGTATGTTTGGACTTTTTGTGGTTCCTTGAACAGACTTTTAACAAGTGCTGTATAATGACTGAATGGATTCATGAACAAAAATGCATCTTTCATGTTGTTTACAAAAAACTTATTATTTAGGGTACAATGTTGAGTCAAAATCTTAAGTTTTAATTTTAACCCTGCTGCTCCACAACTGATTACTGTAATTCAAGATGGCTGACACATCCAACTGACAACAATATATATA
>JBBPBX010016787.1:3771-47666 GCA_038048925.1 Garcialebias charrua | reverse complement strand
GTCCTGGTCCCTGAGGAACACCATCCTGCACCTTTTAGCTGTTTCTCTGTTCCAACACACCTGATTCAGTGATTTAATTACTTCATTCAAATCAGGTGTGTTGGAACAGAGGATCAATTACAACATGCAGGATGGTGTTCCTCAGGGGCCAGGGTCGGGCCTAGAGGATTGAAGCAGATGTGAGTTTTGAGCCGTGCATCTGTAGCCTTCAAAATGTGTAGTTGAAATCTGCAAAATGATGTTCCATGCTCTGACATTTTGTTTGTTCATCCCTCAAATATATGTTTAAAAGGAATAAAAAGCAGAACTGTGGTTCTCTGCTGTTCTGATGGTTCTCTTGGCGGCTCAGACAGACGCAGGAACCTCCGTGTGGCCCCTGGTTCAACCTTCTCATGTGCACCCCACTCAGCACCACGAGAGGGCAAATCCTCTCGTCTGCACACACATTCAATTACACACCCCGCCTCACCCCTGGCCAATGTGTCCAACTCCTCCCCTGCCCCCTCAGTCGGTGTCGGTTATGTAAAGTGCAGGGCACGGAGCAGGAGAAAGGTCCCCGGAGAGCGACGTTCATCATACATTAAACAGCACCCCAGGTCTGACTAAACACCGGCTCATTAATAAATAATGAAGGCAGTGGGTATAAATAGATCCCCCACCTCATCCTGGCTCTCCCCACCCCATGATGATAGGAGCCTCTCCAAATGGGGAGAGGAGAGGCAGCAGGGGATGCCCTCATAGGGATCATCTGTCCATCCTCTTCCTCCTGCGTTTCTTCCCTGGATTTCTTCTCTATCACACTTTCATTAAAAACAACTCTTCTCTCGTTTTGCTTTCCTCCTTTCAACCCATCTATTCATAACTGCTTCCGTCTCGCTTAATGTTTCCATGCATCTCCACCTTGGTGCTCCTCTGAACGCTTTACTTTCCACCTTTCTTCATTCCTAAAGACCCCGATCCATTTTTCTGTCTGATCAGAGCAGCAGGACTATTTTTTACTCTTCCCCCTAAAGGGCAGATGGATTTCTTTTCATGAGCCCAGAACACAAGAAAGATGAGGGGAATTTGAAACCCCACAGAGGGGATGAACTCGAGGTGGGGAGAAGTGGGTGATAAGCAGCGAGTGGCAGACACTTTGGCAACCTTTAGTTCATAGCTGGAGGGTTGGAGGACAGACATGGGGAGGTCTGACTCTACCTTTTGGAAAAATGTCTTTGTGGGCGCAGAACCACAGCGACGTGGTAGTAGAGCATTTGTTGAAGGAATGCATATCACTCGCTGCGTTTCATGCCAGATTTATGCTGATGATGGAGTTTTAGTCTTTTTTTTTTTTTTTCATTCAACCTTTACTTATACAGGTTAGTCTCATTGAGTCACGACGACTCGTGTTCAAGAGAGACCTGATTTAAACAAACAAAGAACACAGATGAGGTACACAACAGTCATAAAAAGCATATATGAAAAGTAGTGATATAAAATGAAATAAAAACAATCTGCATTATGAAATGGGGTAAAATACTAAAAACAGGAACATGTCTGTGCTGGTTTTACATTGAACTTAATTGTTTAAAGTCTCTTATAGAGGTCTAAGTGAAGAGCTTCAGATCTTTTTGCAATATATTCCAGGAAACAGGAGTGGAATAAGAGAAGGCCCTTTTGCCAAATTCAGTCCTCACTGAGGGGATACTGCATGTAATCATGTCCTGAGAGTGCACGCTGTAGCTGCACTCATGTGGTGACATGTAGGAGGAGATGTATGAAGGCAGCAGGCCAAGAAGTGATATAAAGATGAAAATGTACCAGTGGAAAAGTCTGTGTGAAGGTAATGATGACCAGTTAACCAGTGAATACAGGGTGCAGTGGTGGGTATGATGCTCACAGCCAGTTATGAATCTGATGCTGGATCCCCACCGCACGCATCTCGCGCAGCCGAAGCAGCCACTTTACATTGAAGTCTATGGGGACGCGAATCTTGGAGCAGCGGGTCGTGTCGCGGCGCATCTACAGCATACAAGCAGCGCGAAAGTGAGCAGCAGCTGTTTCCTACTCCCGCGTCGCATCCGAGCAGCGACTGTGGAAGCACGGAATGCCGTGCTTCCACAGCTCGCTTCAGCTCGCTGCTCAGCAGCAAACAATCAGGACCAATCAGGAGAGACTCTGCCATGTGATCACGCAACATGTAAACAGGTAAACATGGAGGAGAAACTTACAGCAGGTCGTCAAACTGGGCGCGGGTGACACGGAAGTACCGCTGAAAGCGCTCCTCGTCTGCGCGCAGCTCCTGGATCAGATGGTGAAATTCACCGAATTCATGACGCCTCTCTAATGTGGGGTGAATCCAGAATCGTCGTTGTGCACGGCGTCTGCGTGTTGCTGCTTTGTAGATAGTACAACAAGGCAATTCTTCGTATTGCGTCCGCCATTTTTCTGAGACCGGAAATAAACAAACACCCCACCGGAAGAGGACCAACACGCTCCTCCTCCCACTGCAGACGCGTTAGATGAGGACAGTCATCTGTTGACAAGCAGCCAGTACAGTGCGTTTGGAGATTTTTGGAAGCGCAATATGCTTTAGGTGAGGATGAGGCATTAGAGCACCATGATAGACAACATCCAACATCTGCAGGGTGCTTGTAGGAACATTAATGTAGATAATGTCACTGTAGTCAGTGGAGAGAAGGAAAGTCGCAGTTACAAGGTGTTTCCTAGCATTCAGTGTTAAACATGATCAGTTTCTGGAAAAGAAACCCAGTTTAACTTTCAGTTTCTTTACCAAGTGTTCAACATGAGGATTAAATGAGAGATGTGAGTCGACCAAGCTACCCAAGTATTTGTAGGAATCGACAAACTCAATAGGAAAACCATTTGAAGATAAAATAGAAGGAAGAACTGCTGGAACTGACTTCCTGTTTGAAAACAACATCCCTTTGGCTTAATCAGCATTTTAGCACCAGTTTGAGATGGAACAAATCTGACTGGATGATGTCGAACGCAGACTGTAAGAGCTGGAAAACCTTAACAACTGTTTTAGCTCAACAGTAAACAACTGTGTCATCAGCAGAGAAATGTGAGGATGCATCAGGGATGATCTCACCTACATTAGTTATGTAGATTGTAAAGAGGGTGTGTCCTAAGACTGAGCCTTGTGGTACACCATTGCTGACATTTTGATCCAGCTTTGAAAATAACTATGCTCAAGATCTAGCATGTTGAGCATGACTCTCAGCTACCACCACATCAACGTTTATCTCATTAGCTGTGAAATTGAATGAATTATAGCCATTTTCTTGTTGGCTACAATTAATTAGCAGTGGCTGCCATTTTGAATTGGATTGATTCCAAAAGTTTATCAGCCGATTTATATTTCTGAATGTTTCATTAGAATCTCTCCTGTGATTTAGGATATATTTTGCTAACAATAAAATATATTTTGGCAGCACGGTGGCACAACTGGTAGAGCTGCTGCCTCTCAGCGAGCAGGTCCCCGGTTCAAATCCCGGTCCGGGGGCCTTTCTGGGTGGAGTTTGCATGTTCTCTCTGTGCATGCGTGGGTTTTCTCCGGGTGCTCCAGTTTCCTCCCACAGTCCAAAAACATGCATGTTAGGCTGTTTGGTGACTCTAAATTGACCCTGGGTGTGAGTGAGACAGGTCCCTCTTGTAAATGAGTCCCCGTGGCTCAACGAGGCTAGCCTGTATAAATAAAGGTTGAATGAAAAAAAAAACAAACAAACAGGGTTGACTGAAATATTAATGCTGAAGTTTTAAGCAGAGGTCTTGCACACTGCTCGGTGTACGTGTTGGGGACGACTCTCAGCTGCTACCGCACCGAACTATACCTCAGTTTCTGTAAAACTGACTGAACTGAAGCCATTGTTGTTTTTTCAGGTCAGGTGGTGGCCATTTTGAACTGGACTGACTCCAAAGTATTAAGTTGGAGATGTCCTTTGAATTTCCTTTACTTCTGTCCACTAGTTCATAAGATATTTTGCTAACAAACGGACAAACATATATACAGGGCACAGTGAAAACATTATTGCCTGCCTGTTGCCTTGCAGGGAGAGGCAATAAACATGAAACATCAGGGAAGTGGAGAAAAACAAATGAAAGAGAAGAAACAAAACACTAAGTCATGTGTATTTTTGAGTTTGTGAGTTAAAAAAATAATCCGTGAAGCCAAATTAAAGCAGAGGAAGAAAAACAAGTTGTGGGGCTGGCAGGAGAGACTTGATATGATGAAAACTGTCACGGATTTACATGAAAACATTTCAACAGAACTTTAAAAATGTTTATTCTGCTTTATTTGACAACGTGAGACCTTTTTAAAGAGGCAACAGTTCAGACGTTTAGAGTGGGCTTCTGGAAAGCTTGTGAACAATTAATGTCTTACCTGTTCCAGACGGCTTTTTGAACGACCTCAGTTGGAAGAGTAATCATGAGCTAAAGTCTTGTCTGATCAGAACCAAGACTGAGGTGGATTACTGTCAAACTAAATCAACTTTAATCTCAAAAATCTTACAGCGGTTTCTGCAAGCGCTCTTTTAAAAACATTACATCACCGCCAGTTTACATGTTGATTCATCATTCACTCATTGTTTCCCTGTTGATGTTGTTGTTTTAAGCTTTGTGCTGTTTTAGCCATTCATGTGTTAAAAGGTCCAGCTCATTCAGGAGAAGGGTGTCGTGACTTTTGATTATTGTAATTTTTATACAAGTACTTAACTTAATTAACAAATATTTTCACAACAGAATCATAACTCCTTCAGAACCATTGTTCTCGTTGAAACATGCGTCTTGTGCTACTTTTAGCTTTTAGCCAGTGTTCTGTTTTTTTAGCTTCAGAAACTCAGTTTTAGCTTCTTCAGCATTTAAAAAAAAAAAAGTCATTCAGAACTCAATATTTATTCTGAATTTTTGCAGAAAATGTTTTTTCTCTATGCCATAAATAGTGGCAGCAGGATCAGCTAGCTGTAGCACTTCAAGTGTGTAAGGATGGCTCCCTCTGTTGGTCACATCCCACCCTTACACCTGTTGTTCCCCATTTCTACGTTCTCAGGCGTTTATGATTTAGTTGATTATTTTATGTATATTAGTGAGAGTCTTTGTCATTGTCTTTGTCGGGTCATCGTCTGTGTTCACTGGTGTGTTGTCCCATGTCTCTTGGTTCTCTACGCTACGCCATGTATTTGTAAGTACTGCCACGTCAGTCTTTATTTTGTGAGATTAAAGTGTTATTATTTACGTTTACTGTGCTTTCCAAGTCTTCGCTTGCACCACTGGTTTCACCTCAACAAGCACACCGAATCTTGACAGTATGACCCGACTAACAGAACGTGAAACCAGCAAGCGTAAGAACGGTTCACTCGGGAGCTGAAAGAGTCAGCTCCGGTGTATGATGAAACAGCTGTAATTCGAATTGGCGGGTTCCGAACCGAACCCGTCTGGACTCACCGCAGACCAGGACTTGAGGCGTTTTCTTCCCCACTTTTGGTGGTGGAGCGTGAGAGGAGGAGGCGCAGTTCCGGCCGCGAAGAGCCGGCTCCTTCCTACACTCCCTCACGAGCATATTCACTGTGGTCTGCCTCAGACGATTCGGACCCAGAGGAGTTTTGGCCCAATCCAGTCCATGTTCCACGGGACCGCCGGAGAAAACGCCGGATCCGAAGAGTAATTTCTGGGTTTCAATCCCCGCCTCCCACAGCTCTCCAGCTGTTCGAAGAGCCGGGGAGCATTTCGAAGTGTGGGGGGGGGGGGTATTACAGCCCGTGCTGTCACGCGAGCTCTGTGAGGTCTCAGGAGAGACCTGCATTGGAGGGGGGGGTACCAGTGTCCCCGTACACCTGCAGGACTCACGCAGGAAGAGCCTGCAGGACACACAAAGGAGGAGTGTGTGAACTCTCGCCGTACACCTGCAGGACTCACGCAGGAAGAGCCTGCAGGACACACAAAGGAGTAGTATGTGAACTCTCGCCGTACACCTGCAGGACTCACGCAGGAAGAGCCTGCAGGACACACAAGGGACGAGTCTGTGAACTCTCGCTTTACTGAGAAGCAGACAGACCTCTCCTTGACCACAGGGGGCTCTGTTGGACAGAGACATGAGGCTACACTCATTCTCGACCAGATGAACAAACTGATTAATGCTGCAGTCAATCACTCTGATCCTCTGTATAAATTTAAGTCTTATTCTATTATTGAGAACTTAATTACTAACAATCTTTGTTTAATCCCTAACCCAGGCCTCTCTCAATTATTAACCTTAACTAGGACTTAACAAGGACTTTATGTTGCTTACTACAGAGCCCAAGGACTCCAGATTGGCGCCTACAGAGGGTGCTGTGTCTCCAGCACTGACCGAGGGTGCTGTTCCCTGAGCATCGACAGAAGGTGCTGTTTCTGCTTCACTTATAGAGGGTGCCGTATCTCCAGCACTGACAGAGGGTGCTGCTCCCTCAGCATCGACAGAGGGAGCTGTTTCTGCTTCACCTACAGAGAGCGCTGTGTCTCCAGAACTGACAACGGGTGCTGTTCCCGCAGCATCGACAGAGGGTGCTGTTTCTGCTTCGCCTACAGAGGGTACTGTGTCTTCAACCACATCTACAGAGGGTCCCAGCGCCGCCAACGTCTCCACGTCTAAGGAGGGTCCCAGCGCCACCGATGCCTCAATGTCTACGGAGAGTCTCAATGCCACCAATGCCTCGACGTCTACGGAGGGCCCAAGCGCCGCCGACGCCTCCACGTCTACGGAGGGTCCCAGCGCCGCTGACGCCTCCACGTCTACAGAGGGTCCAAGCGCCGCCGATGCCTCAATGTCTATGGAGGGTCTCAGCGCCACGTCGCCTCGACGTCTACGGAGAGCCCTAGTGCCGCCGATGCCTCCACATCTATGGAGGGTCTCCACACCGCCGACGCCTCCACAACGATGAAGGGACTCCACACTGCTGACGCCTCGACAACGATGGAGGGTCTCCACATCGATGACGTCTCTACGTTCGATGTCTCCACGCCAGATGTTTCTACGTTCGATGTCTCCACACCAGATGTTTCCACGCTCGATGACGTCTCTACGTTCGATGTCTCCGCGCCAGATGTTTCTACGCTCGATGTTTCTATGCCAGAAAGGCCCCGGACCGGGATTTGAACCGGCAACCTTCTCGCTGAGAGGCAGCAGCTCTACCAGTTGTGCCACCGTGCTGCCGTTCTACGCCCGGTGTCTCTACGCCCGGCGTCTCCACGCCCGACGTCTCTACGTCCGACGTCTCTACGCCTGAATGCCCGATGTCTCTATGCCCGACGTCTCTACACCCGACGTCTCTACGCCCGACGTCTCTACGCCCGACATCTCTACGCTCGACGTCTCTACGCCCGACGTCTCTACGCCCGACGTCTCTACGCCCGACGTCTCTACGCCCGACGTCTCCAAACCAGACGTCTCTACGCTCGACGTCTCCACGTCAGACGTCTCCTCTACGCCAGACATCTCTATGCTCGACGTCTCCAAGCCAGACGTCTCTACGTCCGACGTCTCTACGCCCAACGTCTCTACGTCCGACATCTCTACGCCCAACGTCTCTACGCCTGAATGCCCGATGTCTCTACACCTGACGTCTCTACGCCCGACATCTCTACGCCCGACGTCTCTACGCCCGACGTCTCCAAACCAGACGTCTCTACGCTCGACGTCTCCACCTCAGACGTCTCCTCTACGCCAGACATCTCTACGCTCGACGTCTCCAAGCCAGACGTCTCTACGCTCGACGTCTCCACGCCGGACGTCTCTTCGCTCGACGTCTCCACGCCAGACGTCTCTTCGCTCGACGTCTCCACGCCAGATGTCTCCACGCCAGACGTTTCCACGCCTAACGTCTCTACACCCGACGTCTCTACATCCGACGTCTCTACGCCCGGCGTCTCTACGTCCGACATCTCTACGCCCAACGTCTCTACGCCTGAATGCCCGATGTCTCTATGCCCGACGTCTCTACGCCCGACGTCTCTACGCCCGACGTCTCTACGCCCGACGTCTCTACGCCCGACATCTCTACACCCGACGTCTCTACGCCCGACGTCTCTACGCTCGACGTCTCCAAACCAGACGTCTCTACGCTCGACGTCTCCACGTCAGACGTCTCCTCTACGCCAGACATCTCTACGCTCGACGTCTCCAAGCCAGACGTCTCTACGCTCGACGTCTCCAAGCCAGACGTCTCTACGCTCGACGTCTCCAAGCCAGACGTCTCTACGCTCGACGTCTCCTCGCCAGACGTCTCTACGCTCGACGTCTCCTCGCCGGACGTCTCTATGCTCGACGTCTCCACGTCGGACGTCTCTTCGCTCGACGTCTCCACGCCAGATGTCTCCACGCCAGACGTTTCCACGCCTGACGTCTCTTCACGATGTTTCCACGCTTGATGTTTCCTCGCTCAATGTTTCCTTGCTCAATGTTTCCACACCTGACGACGTCTCGACGCCCGACGTTTCGACGCCTGACATCTCTTCGCTTGACGTCTCTTCACTCGCCGACTCAACGCTTGATGACATCTCGACGCTCAAAGATGTCCCAACGCCAGGTGTCTCTTCACTCGACTCTACACCAGACATCTCCACGCCGGACGTCTCCACGCCAGACGTCACTACGTTCCTTGTCTCCACGCTCAATGTCTCAATGCCCGACAACGTCTGCGCGCTCGATGTCTCAACGCCCGACGACGTCTCCGCGCTCGATGTCTCAACGCCCGACAACGTCTCCGCGCTCGATGTCTCAACGCCCGACGACGTCTCCGCGCTCGATGTCTACGCCCGGCGATGTCTGCGTGCTCGATGTCTACGCCCGGCGATGTCTGCGCGCTCGATGTCTCTACGCCCAACGACGTCTCCGCGCTCGATGTCTCTACGCCCGACGACGTCTCCGCGCTCGATGTCTCTACGCCCGACGACGTCTCCGCACTCGATGTCTCTACAACCGACGACATCTCCGCGCTCGATGTCTCTACGACCGATGATGTCTCCGCGCTCAATGTCTCTATGCCCAACGACGTCTCCGCGCTCGATGTTTTAATGCCCGACGACGTCTCCACACTTGACGCCGCTTCGCCTGACTATGTCGCTGCACCTGGCATCGTTCCTACGCCTGATGAACCAGTCGGTGACATCTGTGCACCTGCCTTTGTTGGACGGCCTCCCGGTCACCCGCCTGATGGGCCTTTGACTGCTGTCGACTTCCTGGCCACGATGTTTGGATGTGTTTTGAGTCTCTAGTTTTGGTCTAGGTTTAGTTTCCATTAGTGTTCCTGGTTCTGTTTTTTTCATGTAGCTCTCTTAGTTTTTCTGGTTTAGCCTTTGTGTTTAGCTTTTGTCCCAGGCCCTGTTCCTGGCAGTTTTTGGTTTGTTGTTTTTTGTCTCTTGCCTGTGTGTGTCGTTCCCCGTCCTTGTGTTTCCTTTGTGCCCACTGTCCTTGTGGTTCCTCCCTCCGTCCGCCCTGGTTTTTGGGGGTGTTCTTTGGGGACGCCTAGGGATGTCTTTGAGGGGGGATACTGTAAGGATGGCTCCCTCTGTTGGTCACGTCCCACCCTTACACCTGTTGTTCCCCATTTCTACGTTCTCAGGTGTTTATGATTTAGTTGATTATTTTATGTATATTAGTGAGAGTCTTTGTCATTGTCTTTGTTGGGTCATCGTCTGTGTTCCCTGGTGTGTTGTCCCATGTCTCTTGGTTCTCTACGCTACGCCATGTATTTGTAAGTACTGCCATGTCGTCAGTCTTTATTTTGTGAAATTAAAGTGTTCTTATTTACGTTTACTCTGCTTTCCGAGTCTTCGCTTGCACCACTGGTTTCACCTCGACAAGCACACAGAATCTTGACACAAGTGCAGCCTAAAACACTTAAACAACTTTAACGCATAATACTCTTCAAAATGCAGCTGCCAAAAATAATTGTTTAATTGTAAAACTGATAGCAGTGTAAAGATTTATAATTTAATTTTTACATAAACAGCAAAAAATTAAACTTTTCAGACTCAAGTTGTTTTAAGAGGTTAAAAATGTTGTCTATGGCTCCTCTGATTGGCCATTGGCTCATCAATCTAGTTAAAACTAATCTCTATTTCTGCTAGTTAAGGTTGTTCAACGAGCCGTCTGCAACAGGTACGATGTTGTTTAGAATCTTTAAACAGCGCAAAGTTCCATTTTATCCTTCAAGGATGCTCATATAATGGTTCCTCCCTGCCTTCAGAGCCTCCTCTGAGTCTGTGAACATTTCCAGGTTGGTCAATCAGATGCTGCTGTGGTTTCCTGGAGGATGTTTGAAGGTCAGAATCTCCACCTCTGGTTGGCAGCCAGCTGACAGTCTGCCCAGTCAGGTGGAGCACTTTCAGGAGCCAAACTCTTTCAGTAATGCTTCTATTCCAAATACTGTATATATAAAAAACATCAAAAAGGGCCCAGTGAGAGGAGAACAATGGTCCTGGAATTAAAATGGGAGTGAGGAGGCTGGGAGGAAGGAATGAAGACAACAAGTAGCAAAGGACAGAGGAAAAGGAGCAAAGTTGGGCGAGAAAGAGGAAAAAAGAAGAGAGGGATGGTTGAGAGGGGTGGTAGATGATGCAGGAAGGTGAGCCAATCGTCCTGCTCACTTGACCCTTCCAATTACCACGGTGACGCTTAATTAGCGCCAAGGTAAGCTCCAGTAATTACCACATTGTGTCTCGGACAAGAGGCTACTCTCACACACACATACACAAACACACAATCGCTCAACATGCAAACGTGTTGCTATGGAGACCTGCAATCACTTTGCTGCACAAGAAACGAAGATGGAAATAGATAAGACAGATGAGAGGACATAATGAGAGCTGCAAGAGGAAACAGAGAAAGCAAACACGAGCTCTGCGAAGGTAGAAGCAGGTAGCAACGCTGTTTAGCTTGAAAGGCAGTGATGCCATGTGTGTGTGTGTGTCGACCGCATTGTCAGGAACACACTTCAACTACTCGCTCTGTTGAGGAACAGCTGAAAACAGCAAACTGTTCATCAAGCGCACGCCTGAAAACAGAGAACATCGAAGCGCACGTCTCTGCTCGTGCGACAAAAGTGAACTTTTAAGGCCTTGCACCTGAAGGAATGAACATCACCCGTCAGCTTTCATGCCTTACAACTGATGTGTGTGTGGACGATGACTCTCAGCTACTACCACACTATATCTTAGATCAGTGCATGTAGCATTACCCCATAAAGTCATTTTTTGGGTTGGCTGATGTCAATCAGCTGTGGCGGCCATCTTGAACAGGGTTGACACCAAAAGTGAATAGTTTGTAGAAAGCTTCACCAAAATCCATTCAGTGGTTCATAAGATATTTTGCTAACAGACAGGTTGACACTGACAGTCAAAGGTTTTTTTTTGTTTTATAGATTTTGTTGGATCGGTTTGTGCTTGGAATATGAGTTGGGGATAACTCTCAGCTACCACAGCAAGTTTTAACTTCATGTCTGCAAAAAGTGACCGCGTCATGGCCATTTTTGTTTTCGCCTTGAAGAACCGGGGTGACCCCAAAAGTGAATTAGTTGTAGCTGTACATCCAGCATTTGCTTTGATCATTCTTGAGATATTTTGCTAACACTACTCCCCCCACCGTTAATCACCTCACACTTGTTTTCTGAGGGCATCACTTCACCGGGGTGTGAGAATCTGCACATGGTCCAGCACATCTGTGCATGAATACAGGTGTGTGTGTGTAAACACAGCAAGGACCACCACCTCACACAATGAGACAAGTAGGTCTTGACACCGTGACCCCGCTCCAGACCACCTCTAACATCACCTGCAGCATAAAAACACAGAGAGCACATGTTCTGAAACACACGTGTGCACGTTCACACACCGAAGTGTCTCCCTGGTTTAACTGACATGTTGCATAAGCTGTCAGAAACTGTTAATTGTCAAGAGGTAAAGTGTAAAAAGAAGAGTGGCCAGCTCACACATCCCTGGAGAAATAACCCACTGAGAGGCATGTTTGGCTTAAGACATTGTTTGTTCTGGTTAGGGTGGTGTAGGCATTAAAAAGGTGTAGATTTTGTTGAATGAATTTTGGACTCAAATTCATTTTAGTGATCAGACCAGAACAGAAAATCTCAGATTCTTTATTTCCTGTTAAAACAAGTATTAAATAAAGTCAAATGTTTTGCACCAGTTCAGCTCAAACTTATCTATAAATCTCTTATGAGCAATCCTCGCTCACCTGTCTTCTCGTTCTTGGATGATCAGAGAGCTCCACCAGGTGGTGAGGACTGGTACTGCAGCAGCAAGACTAGTAATACTGTACTATACATGTATCTAACACAAAGGCAAAACAAATGTTGAAATTAATAATAATAATAATAAATAACACACTTTACAGTATTTATCTGCCTACAATGAAGTAATCAATAAAATGTATAAACAATCTCACAAGCCTTACTTTTGGAGCAAAGGCTCATCTGTGTTTTTTAAACTGTTACTTTTTAATAGCTTGTACATTAACAGTTATATAACTAAACTTTCCTCCTGTATAGAAGCTCATATTTGCCACAATAAAAAACCATATACATAAATTCAAGATAAAATCTTAAAAGTATCCCCCTTAGTGTTTCTTATACATATGGTATTTGTCATAATTTTGAGACAATATTTTAAAGATGATACATCATGATCTTTATGAGAGATGCTGCTATAGCATTCTTTAAAAATACCCCCATAATTATGACTTAGAGGTTTTTCTTTAATCAGACAAAAACGTACTTCCAAGTACTGTACGTGAGACAGCTTACAAAGTGTTATCCATCACAACTTACACATACAGTGGGGAAAATACAGCATTTGATACACTGCCAGTCTTGCAAGTTTTCCCACCTATAAATAATGGAGAGGTCTGTAATTTTTAATCGTAGAAATATTTCAACTGTGAGACAAAATGTAAGAAAAAAAATCCAGAAAATCACATTGTATGATTTTTTTAAATAATAATTTGTATTTTATTGTATGAAATAAGTTTTTTGATCAGCTACCAACCAGCAAGAATTCTATATTTCACAGACCAGTTAGTCTTTCTTTAAGAAGACCTCTCCTATTCTGCACTCACAACCTGTACTGTATAACTGCACTTGTTTGAACTCGTTACCTGTATAAAACACACCTGTCCACACACAATCACACTCCAACCTCTCCACCATGAGCTGTCTAAAGACACCATGGACAAAACTGTAGACCTGCACAAGGCTGGCATGACAGGACAATAGTCAAGCAGCTTGTTGACACGGCAACAACTGCTGGTGCAAATATTAGAAAATGGAAGAAACACAAGACTGTCAGTCTTCCTCAGTTTGGAGCTCCATGAAAGATCCGTCCTTGTGGGGTAAGGATGATTCTGAGAAAGGTCAGGATTCAGCCCAGAACTACACGGGAGGACCTCAACGACCTGAAGAGCTGGGACCACATATCAAAGAGGACCATTAGGAACACTACACTGTCAAGACCCTGCAGGGAACGCAAGGTCCCCCTGTTCACACCAGCACACGTCCAGGCACGTTTGAAGTTCACCACTGACCATCTGGATGATCCAGAGGAGGCGTGGGAGCAGGTCACGTGGTCAGATGAAACCAAAATGGAGCTTTTTGGTATCAACTCCACTCGCCGTGTTTGGAGGAAGAAATGAACACAACCCCAAGAACACCGTCCCAACTGTGAAGCACGGGGGTGGAAGCATCATACTTTGAGGGAGCTTTTCTGCGAGGACAGGATAACCGCACCGTATTGAAGGGAGGATGGATCGCGTCGTGCATCGTGAGATTTTGGCCAACAACCTCCTTCCCTCAGTAGGGGCACAAGATGGATCGCGTCGTGCATCGTGAGATTTTGGCCAACAACCTCCTTCCCTCAGTAGGGGCACTGAAGATGGGTGGCGGCTGGGTCTTCCAGCACGACAACGACCTGAAACACAGCCAGGGCAACGGAGGAGTGGATCTGAAAGAAGCATGTCAAGGCCCTGGAGCGGTCTGCTTCTCCAGATCTGAACTCAATAAACATATCTTTGGAGGTGAAACTTGAGGTTGCCCAGCGACAGGCCCCAAACCATAAAGACCTGGAGAAGATGTGTGTGGAGGAGTGGGCCAGCACCCCTGCTGCAGCTGCAGACCTGGTCAAGATCTACAGGAAACATCTGGCCTCTGCTACTGCAAAGACAGGTTTCTGTACCAGATGTTCAGTTCTGTTCATCCATTGTATCAAATATTCATCTCATGCAATAAAATATATTTTTTTAAATAATCATACGTGATTTTTTAAGACTGTCACTCACAGTTGAAGTGTATCTACAATAAAAATTACACCTCTCCATTCGTTGTAGGTGGGAAAACGTGCTAAATCAACAGTGTGTAAAATGCATTCCCAGTATAACGTTATAATGGTTTTACTGTTATGTTTATCATATGTTCTCATTTATATCCTTTTAACACATTTGTAAAAATGTATTTTGGGTACATTTATTTTTTAGCTTCTGACATAAGTGATTTGTTGCAACAAAATAAAACAGACAAATATTTATTTTCCTTTATTAGAAGCAATTTGACTGAGCACGGTGCCAACACACACGCTGCTGCCTTTTTACATGAAGCTAAAAAAAAAAAAGTGGCACAAACAATATACAAATTTACATCCATGTTTGTTTGCAATACTGATTATAAACAAATAATTACAATAAATATGATGCAGGATAAAAGAAATGTAGCGCTTTTTAAAGACGATGAAATGTCTTCAGATTTTGTAAACTTTTCAGAGAAACAAAGACATTAAAGGTGTTCTAGAGAACACAGCAGGCCGTTAAGAGATGAGCACCGACTTGGAAGCTGCAGATACTCTACTTTTGTAATGAAGGCGTTCAAATGCTCTAAAGTAACATATGTAGCAATTATTTTCTGATTAAGTTTGTTTTGATAAAGCCTGAAGATCCTCTGCTCTCAGAATGATTTGTCAAGGCCAAGAGAGAAAATAAAAACAAAACTTTACAACTAACCTCTGACAATAAGGTGTGTAAATTTAGGATGCATGTCCACTCAGGGATACTACTGTACTGGTATTGCGTTTAAATGGTTTCCAGTTGTTTATCCAACAGTTAAAGTGGACTGTGTCGCCCCTGCTGGTCCATACTGGTACAGAAGAACCTTGAAGGAACCCCATCAGAACCCAACTCCTCACAGTCAGTTTATGTTCGTTTCTTACAAGACGATGTATAAATATGTCATCTGGGTATGAAGGTGAAAGTGCAGATTAAGATTTTAACGTTAGAAAACAAAACTAGAAGAATCAGCCAGCCCTGCGGTGTCTTCTGTACGACTGACTGGCAACTTGCATTTAGTGATTACACACATCTNGTGTGGAGGAGTGGGCCAGCACCCCTGCTGCAGCTGCAGACCTGGTCAAGATCTACAGGAAACATCTGGCCTCTGCTACTGCAAAGACAGGTTTCTGTACCAGATGTTCAGTTCTGTTCATCCATTGTATCAAATATTCATCTCATGCAATAAAATGAAATTTTTTAAATAATCATACGTGATTTTTTAAGACTGTCACTCACAGTTGAAGTGTATCTACAATAAAAATTACACCTCTCCATTCGTTGTAGGTGGGAAAACGTGCTAAATCAACAGTGTGTAAAATGCATTCCCAGTATAACGTTATAATGGTTTTACTGTTATGTTTATCATATGTTCTCATTTATATCCTTTTAACACATTTGTAAAAATGTATTTTGGGTACATTTATTTTTTATCTCATTTATATCCTTTTAACACATTTGTAAAAATGTATTTTGGGTACATTTATTTTTTAGCTTCTGACATAAGTGATTTGTTGCAACAAAATAAAACAGACAAATATTTATTTTCCTTTATTAGAAGCAATTTGACTGAGCACGGTGCCAACACACACGCTGCTGCCTTTTTACATGAAGCTAAAAAAAAAAAAGTGGCACAAACAATATACAAATTTACATCCATGTTTGTTTGCAATACTGATTATAAACAAATAATTACAATAAATATGATGCAGGATAAAAGAAATGTAGCGCTTTTTAAAGACGATGAAATGTCTTCAGATTTTGTAAACTTTTCAGAGAAACAAAGACATTAAAGGTGTTCTAGAGAACACAGCAGGCCGTTAAGAGATGAGCACCGACTTGGAAGCTGCAGATACTCTACTTTTGTAATGAAGGCGTTCAAATGCTCTAAAGTAACATATGTAGCAATTATTTTCTGATTAAGTTTGTTTTGATAAAGCCTGAAGATCCTCTGCTCTCAGAATGATTTGTCAAGGCCAAGAGAGAAAATAAAAACAAAACTTTACAACTAACCTCTGACAATAAGGTGTGTAAATTTAGGATGCATGTCCACTCAGGGATACTACTGTACTGGTATTGCGTTTAAATGGTTTCCAGTTGTTTATCCAACAGTTAAAGTGGACTGTGTCGCCCCTGCTGGTCCATACTGGTACAGAAGAACCTTGAAGGAACCCCATCAGAACCCAACTCCTCACAGTCAGTTTATGTTCGTTTCTTACAAGACGATGTATAAATATGTCATCTGGGTATGAAGGTGAAAGTGCAGATTAAGATTTTAACGTTAGAAAACAAAACTAGAAGAATCAGCCAGCCCTGCGGTGTCTTCTGTACGACTGACTGGCAACTTGCATTTAGTGATTACACACATCTCTTACAAGTAGTACATGACCATAAGGTGTGCAGAAAGCAGAAATGCAATAAATTACAAACAAATGGGAGTGGCGTCTAAATGGAGGATAACATGGCCGGCACTTAACGGCCCGCTTCACCCCCTGAACAACTTTAAAGTCACGTTAAAATAATCCTCTGAATGAGACCTGAACGTAGCAGAGCCAGATTCACAGAGAGGAGAAATACTCACCAAAGGGAAGCTAAATGACTTTTTTATATCTTGCACTGTTTCTTTGTGTAAGAATCAAAGTAAAACAGGACAAAATGATTCAAGTATTAAGCAAAACAAATCTGGTAAACCTAGATACACTTGAGTGAGAACACAAGATAAAACCCTATAAAAATGTTTCCATCCCTTTATGCAGGACTAGTTTAGTCAAAGTAAAGATGCATGACTTGTATGAGCCACCAGACAATACTGTGCACCTGCTGCCTCGAAGAGACCCAGTTTCAGGGAACTGTGTGAAGAAATGATAAACAGCCTCCATCTAAAATATCTGAACTGGCAGCACAGAGTGAACCTGAAGCATGACTGAGAATCCAGGAGCTTATTTTGTGTTTTAAAAAAAACAACATTTTTAACCAAAATGACCAAGATTTAAAATAATTCAGGCACAAATCCCCGTTAACTCTCAGATTAAGTGAGTGTACTGTGTGAGAGAAATTATGTTTTAAAAAAAACAACATTTTTAACCAAAATGACCAAGATTTAAAATAATTCAGGCACAAATCCCCGTTAACTCTCAGATTAAGTGAGTGTACTGTGTGAGAGAAATTATGCAACAAGAAGCAAACCTCCAAGACCTGAAGCAGGTGGCTCTAAAACCAGCAGCAGTGACAGGACCCGTGCTTCGTGTGTACACATGTGTCTGTGTGGAGACTGAAGTGAAGCGGGGCTCAGGGAGGGGTCTCTGCGTTATTAGAGGGGGGCTTTTTCTTAACGGGCTTCTTTACAGTCTTGGTTTGGGTCTGGCAGAGAAAAGACAAAGAATAAATGCAGATTTATCAAAATGAAAAAAAAAAAAGAGGACGACGTGTTGTTCTGGACACAAATTAAACGTGACATTTTGGTGCAGATGTTCACCTCTGTCTTCACAGCTGCAGGTTTCTTTGCCGTCTTTGTGCCGGTGCTGCGTTTGGGTGCTTTGTCCCCCAGATCGTCGTCGGAGTGTTCCGTCCTCGTGTCCGACTGGTCGGAGCTGTGCTGGGACGAGGCGTCGTCGACTAGAGCTGCAGCGGCCACAGAGCGGGCTGCAGGAGCAAACACAGGAAGCTCCGTTAGAGAGAAACGCTCACGTCAGGCTGGAATCATCATGAGTTTAGATTTATTTATACGGTTAATAAAAATGTACCAAATAATCATCGATTTAGAAAAAGTTGTGCAGTAGTCCCTCGTTACATCACGGTTCCACTTTCATGGACTCGCGTTTTCACGGTTTTTCAACGATTGTCAACTTTAATGTTACTCACGTATTTGGGATAGTGTAGATAAATTACCAAAAATAAATAAATACTTCAGACAGGTGCCACCATTTTGTAGTTCTCGTTCAACACTGTAAGGCCAGTCCAAAAGAACTACATTACCCAGAAGCCAAAAGCACTTCTGCCGCTGCTTTCTGCTTAAATGGAGGGAAAGTTTTTGTCCGATCCAAACTAAAATGTTTGGTCCTTATTCATTGAGACGTGGGTGCTCAGTGGATGCAGAGAGCCGATCAGAACCGGACCAAGGCTACGTCTTCCAGCCTCATCAGTCTGAGCGCTGCTTGCTGGTCCATGAAGCCTCTCCAGCGGGGAGGCCCAATGTCTTCTCCAGAACTCACCCTTTTTTCATCTGGGTTCTTCTGGATTGTTTGGACTCGATCGGGACCATTGTGTGGTTCTGTGCTGGCTCTCCGAAGGTCCGGTTCTCTCCAAAAGCATCTGGTGCTCAACGGTTGCAGACAGCCAGTCAGAACCAGACCAAGGCTGGCGAGTTCCTCAGAAAATGTTGCAGTACTGCACAGTACATATCTGTATGCTGTTAAAATTACATAGGTTTAAGAGCTTAGAACATTACAAAGTCTTAAAATATATAAACCGTATTTTCTGCCGTACAAGTCAGTCCAAAAATAAGAGAGAGATAAGAGAGATAAGAGATTTATTTATTAACATTGCACCAGTTAATTAATACAACGTGATTATGTAGCACAGTCGTCCAGAGAGGGAGAGTATGCAAGCTGCAGCATTTCCAAACACATGACATGTTCTTCTGCGCGGCCGCGCTCATCCGTCTCCGGATGAAGGTCAAACAGATATGGAAAAAGGAAAAACACAATAGGTATCATTTGTGATATTCAAAAAAAGAATCTATCAAAGATTGCCTTAAGACACTCTATGATAAAGTCCCAAAAACTCTATCAGCAATAAGCACAACCAGACAAGACATTGTTGCAGATTTGACGACATGCAAGGAGATCAAAAGAGTCTGTGAGCAGCACTTCAGATAACACAGTTCAGCAGTTGTTAACCTTGGCGCCTCCGAGCGCACTCCCAGAGACCTCTGGGGAGGGAGGGGGGGTCAGCAGTGTCTCTCAGCTTCACTCCAGGAGAATAGTTCCTAGCAAACGGCCTTCTTCTTTTCCAAGGTCGAGCAGAAACTAGATTAGATAGTTATTGTTTATCTTCAATCCAGGCCACAGTGTTCTTTTTGACTGCAGCCTTCCAGAGTCCAGGTGCTGTTCAGGTCCAAAATCGCCGAATCAAATGAGTTTCCGAAGCTACGAACCCCCATCCGTGCCCTGATTAATGCCGGGCGGCTGTAAACGAGTTCCAAAGCGCACCGCAGGTCCACGGTGGTCTACCGCTCCCATTGTGCGGTTCAGCTCGTACAACAGCTGGGTTGAGGAGCTCACAGCCCGGATCAGAGACTCTTGCTGATCAGGAAGTTTGGCCAGTGCGCCGATAGCTGCCGAAGTCTTCCTGATCTTCCAGTAACAGACAGCTCCGCTCACGCCAAAAAACAGAGCAGCTGCCACCAATATCCCAATAATCCACAAATCTTCCACGTCTTCGACAGACAGGACGGTCAAACACATGGGTTGCCAGTCCATCATGTATCCGACAGCGTGCGTGTCAGAGGGGCAGGCCGCTTCTCCTGGCCCGGTCCGCTTCGTGGAAAAAATCTTATCTATAGATGAAACAGCCCAATTTATTAATTCCATCGCAAATTGGTTCGAGTGAGCGCTGAAGAGTCACGGACGAGACAAAAAGCAAGCAGGGAGGAGGAAAACTTAGGGAGGGTAGGAGCAAAAAGATATGCGACTTGCTTTGTCGAGAGCCGGAAGAGTGAATGGAAATGTCTAATAAAGTGGAAAAAAAAACAAATAAGTTGCTTCACTGTATAAGTCGCATTCATTATGAGTCACCGTTGACCCCCAGGAAACGTGGGTGTTGTGCCAAAACTCGATTGACTGCTAAATGGCAGTCACTGGAGTGCGCACGGGAGGACTTTAACAAGATTAACACTTTAAAACAATTATTTGTTTGATTGACATTATAGTAAAGGTGTGTCTCAGTTTAACTTTTCATTAATAAATGCACTTTAATGGCCAAAACAGCTTCATTTCATGAGTGCAGTTACAGCGTGCGCTCTCAGGACATTATCACCTGCAGTGTTCCGTCAGTGAGGACTGAACTTGGATAAAGGTCCTTCTCCTACTCTGCTCCTGCTTCCTGGAATATCTTACAAAAAGATCTGAAGCTCTCGACCTTGACTTCTCTAAATGGCTTTAAGAATCTGTTGGAATCCTAGCAAAAACAATGCAGACATGTTCCTGTTTTTGATTTTCTATGTCTGCCTTATAATCTGTCTGTTTTGCTATTTTGATATCTTTGTTTTAACTTGTATTGGAGCCAAGATGGTGTAGTGGCAGGGCTTTTGACTTGGGACCCGAAGGACGTGGGTTCACGCCCCGGCCACTACACACCTTGGGGTGTCTATGAGTGCACATCTAATTCTCCAGCTCCCCGGGCGCTTTTCTATGGCTGCTCACTGCACCACCTGGTAGGTGGTTGGGTTAAATGCAGAGACGAATTTCGTCTGTGTATGGGAAACATACGCAGATGACAGGAAAAGACATTATTATTATTATTATTTTAAAAAAAAATCTGTATTTCTCTCTTATGTTTGTCTATTCTGTATTGTTCAAGGAAAATCTACTGTTGCTGTTGTCATCATTCTTTAGCTTGTAGACAGGTCTCTTGTAAATGAGTCCTCGAGGCTCAATGAGATTAACCTGCCTAAATAAAGGTTGAATGAATGAATTACGCCTGGAAGATGGTGTTGCTCCCCGCTCCACCACCGGAGGAGCAGGGACAAAGGTAGGCTCTAGAGCCACGAGCTCTAGAGCCCTCCTCCACCCACACCTTGTTGCTTCCTGTTGCTGCAGGACACGCACTTCGCTGCCCACTTCCTCTCGGCTTGGGCGGTGGAGGAAGGCTGTGGAGTTCACAGCTGGAGCCGTGACAGATGGATGGATGGGGGTTCCCTGCGTGGGGCAATCCGTTGTCCCTTCCGTTGGGTTGGACAGACTGCACGGACCTCACCCGTTTACAAACATTCTTTCTGCTGCTCGATTATCGTTTTGGAATGAATATTTTTATTACCTGCAGTTTGTAATCTGCAAAGTAGGATTTTCTGTTTGGGGGCATTTTACTTGTGTTAAGTTTTTCTCAGTTGTCTCTAAGTGAACGTTTTGTGTGTGTGGACTGGGAGAAAAACATAAAAGCCAACAGAGCCCTCTAGCGGCTGCAGCTGGTAAGGTTTACTGGTTCATGTCTATGAATGAACATTTCAAGCATCAGTCAAAAGTTACATTATGAATATGAAAATAAAAGTATATTAGTTGCGTTAGTGTATAAGTCGCATGACTTGCAAATTATGTAAAAAGGTGAGACTTATACACCAGAAAATATGGGAAATACTGTAGTGATACACCTAGCCTCTGATATTTCTGTCTTGACCTGCAAGTACACCTCTCCACATCTCTCTGAAACTCTGTGTTACACTTGCTTGAACCTCAAGGAGACAGATGGACAATTATATATTTTAACAATTGTTATGAATTAATGGACACTAATTAATCAGATTGAACTTTCTCTTTAATGTGTGTTAATTCAGAATTGATCAAACAGTATTTTTGTCATTTCAATGATGATCTGTTACTTGTATGACTTTGACCCTTCGGCTGGTTTATTTCTGCAGAACAAGCAGTCTTTGAATCCAAAGCACAAGGTCAGAGTAAACGTTTAACTTGCAGCTTCTTTTGTGTTGTCTATGAAGTTAGCCATAACATTTTCTGTGCTCGCAAGCAGGCCACCTGGCTGTTTATGTAAACAGTTTTCCTGGTGTCCGTCAAGAGTCTTTCTGCCTATGGAATTAAACTTCCATCTTTTATTTTGTTAACCAGCCTGTAGCCGTTGAGGAGGTGGGGAGACCCCACCTCCCCCATATAATGGGCACTTCCTATTTGGAAGTTAGAGTTTCGAGGAGTACGAACTGTCAACCTGCTCTCTCCTCTGGGAAAGCTGGAGACGTCCCGGTCAGGTGTCAACGACCCACGTCTCCGCTAGGATCATAGTAAAGCCTTACTGTGATCCTGTCACTCTTCTGGAAGAATTTGTTTTCTAAAGTTTTATTTTGAAAGTCAGTCTGTGCGCTTGACCGTTGGTCCCTGCCGAGGGAGGCGAGTTCCTCGTATCGTGAATCAGCACACTCACGCTGAAGTCCAACTGGACGGCCACTGGACAAACCCATCCACGTGTGTGTCCACAAACTTCTCCACTCTTGTCTCCAAGAGACGAACCTTCAACAGGTAACGAGCCGTGGTGTGTTTGAGCGTGCGGGAGCCCAGCAGTCTGCTCGTGTGGGGGAAACGGTGTCACCCAGTCTGGTTCAAAGTAACCAACTTTAGCTTAACTTAGCTTCCAGTATTCCTTCCTCCTATTTCTTATTTTCATAAGCTATTTAATCTGTCAAGTAATGTGCCAACAGTTAAGTTTTAATTGTCTGTTTGTTTTAATTTGAATTCTTGTCAACGTAGTTATTAAATCAGAGCCAATATCGATACAAATGTTTAATGTAATTTTTGTGATAGTTTCAATAAAAGGTCTATTTTTTGGTAGACCAATATAAATTGAAGTCTAAGCGTGAAATTACATTTCTGATTAATCACAGTAAAAACAATTTAGTATCGGAAAAAGGAAGAACTCGCACTTTGGTGGCAGTTTGTGCAAGATTAAAATCTGCTAAACTGCGCATCCAATAATGGTGGCTCAGTAAGTGTTTAAATACCTTACTAATCATTATTATTCAATTACAATACTAAAATAAATATAGCGTTTCTACTTTGCGGTTTTCCACTTATTGCGGAGGTGTCCAGAACGTAACCCCTGCAATAATAAAGAGACTACTGTGGTCTAATCAAAGTCTCTGCAGGGTGTGACCAGATGAGGAGGAGGATGAAACTATTTTGACACAAATTTGAAAGTTTAGGACTAAAATGTTGCAGTAGGAAGTGGAGACAAACAGCTGCTGGAGCTCTGAAACACAAAGTGCTTTTTCATGGAGGAGCTTTAAGAGCAGGCTGCAACTCTGGATTGCTTGGATCACTCCAGCTCAGTTTGGAAGCTGCAGAGACAAAGATCTGTGAACGTGTCTATGACTTCATGTTCATGCATTTCTTTTATATATTGTATTACAGATCTTATTGTTCCATATTTCCCTAACAGAGCACTTCGCTCTCAGACTGCAGGTTTACTTGTTGTTCCTATAGTTTCCAAAAGCAGAATGAGAGGCAGATCTTTCAGAGTTATCAGGCTCCTCTCTTGTGGAACCAACTTCCAGTTTCTGTCTGTGAAGCTGACACATTGTCTACTTTAAAAATTAGGTTCAAGTCTTTCCTTGTTGATAAATCCTATAGCTGGGGGTGGCCTGGGTTCCCAGAGTTATCCGTTAACAGAACTTGCAAAAATTCAGAATTGGTTTAAAGTTAATAAATTAACGTTGAATTTGGATAAAACTAGTTATATGATATTTAGTAATAAAAATAAATCAATTGATGTACCATTTTTAATTGATGGATCTGAGATTCAGAGAGTTTCTGAAGCGAAGTTCTTAGGCATCATCATTGATGAAAAATTGTCTTGGAAACATCATGCAAGTTCAGTTAAAGCAAAATTATCGAGGTCTATTGCAATATTTTATAGAGTTAGAGATTTACTAAATGATAAGGCACTTTATTTGTTGTACAATACATTTGTTTGGGGTACGGCGTGTAAATCAATTACAATGCCAATTTTTATATTGCAGAAAAGAGCTACATGTATTAGAATTATCACCAGAAAGAATTATCATCATCCTTCAAGCATTTTGTTTTATCAAATGAAACTGTTGAAGTTTTATGATTTAATTGATTATAATATATTGTTAGTTTTGTATAAAGCTCAAACTAATGCACTTCCTTCTAATACAGTATTCAGAAATATTTTGTCAGAAGAACGAGTAATTATAATCTTAAGGGGACTAATGTATTTGTGAAGCCACCTTTTAGGACTAGTTCGAGGGGAAGATCTACCATAGTTCAAGGAATAGGGTTATGGAATAAATTGGAGTCTGATATTAAAGTGGTCAGATCAATGGTTGCATTCAAAAGAATGATTAAGATTAGACGATTAAAAACATATTTAAATTAGTTGAAATTTAGAAGTTTGTGTATGATACCGAGGGTAGTAATTAATAATTAAGTTGTTCACTATTTTGGAAATTATATGAGTTGGTTGTATCAAGTGTTTATTTTTGGAGGTTAAAATTAAGTTGATTATTAACTTTGTAATCAAAGGAGTTGTCTGTATGAATTGTTTATTGGAGAATAAGGGGCAGAAAAAATAAGATTTTTTCTTCTTCTGCCGCCTTTCATTTTATATATATATTTTTTCTCTCTTATTGTATTGTTTTGTTGTTTTAATCATAAAATGAATGAATAAATAAATCAAATCAAAGTTATGCTGCTACAGGCTTACACAGCTGGAAGACAAACTGACCACATTTCTTCACTCTGCTGCAGTTTTTACTTTACTCAACGTTTGTATTTGTAATGATTTCTATCCTTGACATGTGTTTTTGTCTTTCTTCCAATAAGGGACACACACACACCTGGACGTACACCTGGACCTACACCTGGACCTGCACCTGCACCTACACCTGCACCTGGACCTACACCTGCACCTACACCTGGACATACACCTGGACCTACACCTGGACCTACACCTGGACCTACACCTGGACCTACACCTGGACCTGCACCTGGACCTGCACCTGGACCTGCACCTGGACCTGCACCTGGACCTGCACCTGGACCTGCACCTGGACCTACACCTGCACCTGGACCTATAATAATAATAATAATAATGCATTTTATTTGGTAGCGCCTTTCAAAACACTCAAGGACACTTTACAGCATTAAAAACACAATAAAAACAGTATAAAATAACTATATACCGGTAAAAAGAAAAATTAAAATCAATTAAAAAAAACACAAAAAAAGAAAATATATAAAATAACTACATAAAAAAGAAAAATTAAAGTGAGAAGGCTAACTTGAACAGATGAGTTTTGAGTTTTGATTTGAAGGTCAGAAGGCAGTCAATGTTACGGATGTCTGGGGGAAGAGCGTTCCAGAGTTGGGGAGCAGAGTGAGAAAAGGCTCTGTGTCCCATGGTGCGGAGGCGGACAAGAGGCACGTTGAGGTGGATGGAAGAGGAAGAACGAAGGGAGCGTGAATGGGTGGTAATGTGCAGGAGATCAGACAGGTAAGGAGGGGCGAGGCTATGAATAGCCTTGAAAGTGTATAACAGGATTTTAAATGGACAAAAAAAGAGAAAATTACTTTAATGGGCTACTTGAATTTGTTATGTTGTCTCATTGGTTGTCNCTACACCTGGACCTACACCTGGACCTACACCTGGACCTACACCTGGACCTACACCTGGACCTACACCTGGACCTACACCTGGACCTACACCTGGACCTACACCTGGACCTACACCTGGACCTACACCTGGACCTACACCTGGACCTACACCTGGACCTACACCTGGACCTACACCTGGACCTACACCTGGACCTACACCTGGACCTACACCTGGACCTACACCTGGACCTACACCTGGACCTACACCTGGACCTACACCTGGACCTACACCTGGACCTACACCTGGACCTACACCTGGACCTACACCTGGACCTACACCTGGACCTACACCTGGACCTACACCTGGACCTACACCTGGACCTACACCTGGACCTACACCTGGACCTACACCTGGACCTACACCTGGACCTACACCTGGACCTACACCTGGACCTACACCTGGACCTACACCTGGACCTACACCTGGACCTACACCTGGACCTACACCTGGACCTACACCTGGACCTACACCTGGACCTACACCTGGACCTACACCTGGACCTACACCTGGACCTACACCTGGACCTACACCTGGACCTACACCTGGACCTACACCTGGACCTACACCTGGACCTACACCTGGACCTACACCTGGACCTACACCTGGACCTACACCTGGACCTACACCTGGACCTACACCTGGACCTACACCTGGACCTACACCTGGACCTACACCTGGACCTACACCTGGACCTACACCTGGACCTACACCTGGACCTACACCTGGACCTACACCTGGACCTACACCTGGACCTACACCTGGACCTACACCTGGACCTACACCTGGACCTACACCTGGACCTACACCTGGACCTACACCTGGACCTACACCTGGACCTACACCTGGACCTACACCTGGACCTACACCTGGACCTACACCTGGACCTACACCTGGACCTACACCTGGACCTACACCTGGACCTACACCTGGACCTACACCTGGACCTACACCTGGACCTACACCTGGACCTACACCTGGACCTACACCTGGACCTACACCTGGACCTACACCTGGACCTACACCTGGACCTACACCTGGACCTACACCTGGACCTACACCTGGACCTACACCTGGACCTACACCTGGACCTACACCTGGACCTACACCTGGACCTACACCTGGACCTACACCTGGACCTACACCTGGACCTACACCTGGACCTACACCTGGACCTACACCTGGACCTACACCTGGACCTACACCTGGACCTACACCTGGACCTACACCTGGACCTACACCTGGACCTACACCTGGACCTACACCTGGACCTACACCTGGACCTGCACCTGGACCTGCACCTGGACCTGCACCTGGACCTACACCTGGACCTACACCTGGACCTGCACCTGGACCTGCCATTCTGTGTTCGTTTGTCTCTCCTTCCCATCTTCTTAACCCCCCAGTCAGTCGAAGCAGATGGCTGCTTGTCCTGAGCCTGGTTAGGTTTCTTCCTGTTAAAAAGGAGTTTTTCCTTTCCACTGTTGCCTTTGTACTTGCTCAGGATAGAGACTGCGACGAAGTGAAGATTCACAAGTCTGTTGGCTTTCTTCCTTATATAGATAACGTTTATTAATTCTTGGCTTTTGTATGTTCAGTAGTTCCTCGCTACTTCACAGTTCAACTTTCACAGACTTGCTCTTTCGTGGTTTGTGGACATCCAAAATATTGGATTTTTTTTTAAATGATTGTGGATTGTACAGTAATATCACTATATTGTACAGTATTCACAGTTGTGATCAAGTTAAAGACAAAAATAAAATAATTTGGACAGGTGCCGTTACTTTGTAGTTTTCACTCAGTGATCCTCCACTGTATTCCCTCTCATAATGACCACATTTCCCAGAAGGCAACAGGACCCTGCCCAGAAGCCCCATTTCCTTCTGCTGAAGAAAAAAAAACAACAACAGAGGGTGAGTTTTGATCTGCTCAGCACCAAGCGGATGCAGAGAAGCTGCACTGAACCCACCGAACCAGACCAGAACCAGACCAGAACCAGACCAGAACAAGACCTCCAGACACATTGGTGAATCTTGAGAGCTGGTGGCCTGCCCACGAGGACCTCCGAGCAGATGTGATTGTCTGTTGGTCCATCTGAAGCTTAACGGGACTTTTTGTATCTTTTTCAACTGGCCAATGAGGACGTCCGAGCAGGGACACACTGGTAAGTTAAATTTAGTAGCTACATATACTACAGTACTGTAGTATGTTGTTAAAATGATGTAGGTTTAAGAGCTTAGAACATTGCAAGAGTGTGTGGAGGGTTTATAAAACCTAGAAATATATCTAAATACTAAAATAAATAGTATACCTTCCCTATATCACGGTTTTTCACTTATCGCGGGTGTGTGTGTGTGTGGGGGGGGGGGGCTGGAGCCTAACACTCACGATAAACAAGGGACTACTGTATGTGAAAGTTTCTGCACAGTGTCCTGAGACAACTTGTTGTGATTTGGTGCTATACAAATATCCTGAATTGAATTTAATCTCAGTCAGAAGCTAGTAGAGGTGTTATGTGGTCTTACTCTGTCGTGTGGCGACACTCTTCGCCCGGGGCAGCGTGCTGGCCCCAGAGCTCATCTCGTCCTTGGGGTCTCGTCTCACCCGAACCTCTGACGTGTGCAGATCCAGCTCATTCTCCGTGTTGATGAGAGTCAGATCCTGCATGCTGAAACTCCGCAGCTTGTCCGACAGAACGCCCTGCCCCTGAATGTCACAGTAAAATGTAGACACATACGAGTGGACACAAAAAAGATCTGTTTCTCTGGATGTTTTGATTAGGCAAAGAAGCAATGGAACTTTACCCACAAAAAATATGATGTGATAAAGTCTGTAAAATCTGAATTTTGCCATAAAGTGCATCAAATGTTTTAGAAATAAGAGGCTCATCCTTCACACTCCATCAGGATGTACAATCTTATTTCTACAGTATCCCTTCAGGGACATGGGTGAAGCTCTGCAGAGGAACATTTATGAGGTTAATAAAGAAAAAGTAAAGATTTCTAGGATTTGCTGGGTTCTCTTATTTCATGTCACTGTACCTTTTCTAATTTAAAATTTAAATATTGGTCAGAAATAAGCAATTACAAAATGATAACTATTGACAATTTTGGCTACAAATCAGACCTTCTGAATGTAAACTTGATGAACTATACGATGTGCAAAAGTTGAAACGAGGAGAATCTGCATTTAAAATGCTTGTTCAACACTTGGATGTTTAAAGTAAACCATGCTGGTGTTTCATAACACTCGTCATCAATTAGAAAATCGAAAAACAGAATAAGGCTTGTAAGCTCAATCATGCAGGTAGATAACAAAAAAAGGTTAAATCGTGTCATCTCTGGACCAGTTTCTACCTGGACTGAGCTTACAAACCTTTTTTCTGAACCACTTTGGCCTCAAGCAGTTTCTGTAGCCGTTTTCGCATTGGCCAGCCCTCCCCGGCTCCACCCTGCTTCTAACCCGGGTTCGGCGTGTTCGCATTTTCCGCCCGGGATCCGCCCTCGTTTTGGAACCATCTCCACCGTGGTTCTGATAGGGCCGGCCCCACGGACCCAGTTTGACGTCATGTACTGCTCACATTTGATTCGTTGTTTGCAGCAGGGGCGGGACTCATTCAAACAACCTCAGCGCGAGCTGATTTCATTAATATTTAACTACAGAAACCCCTAAAATAATTGTTAGCTGAATTAGTGTTTCTGAGTTAAAGTTTTGTTAATGACTGATTACAATTCAGCTTATGTTAGGACGTAAATAACACGAAGCGCGCACCCATAGCCTAAAGAGCATTTCCGCCTTTCTATAAAGTTCTATAAAATATAACTAATATTCTCTAACTCTTGCGCGTAGCCAGGGTTTTAAAATATAACTGATAATCTCTAAATCCTGCGCGCGCCAGAATTTTACAGGCGGCAAATCCTTCATAAGAAAGGTTGACTCCAAAAAAACTAATAAGCCGCTGTGGCGTAAAGGGATAAGCACTTGGCTTTAAGCACACGTTTTATCTTGACCCGTAGGCTACGAGTTCGAATCTCAGCTGGGTCAAGTTATTTTATGTTTGTCTTTTATTGGAGAAAATAAAAAGTAGAGTAGTTACTAAAAAGAAGTAGTAAAGAAGTAGTTACTAAAAAGAAGTAGTAACTACTTCTTTTTATTTTCTCCAATAAAAGACAAACATAAAATAACTTGACCCAGCTGAGATTCGAACTCGTAGCCTACGGGTCAAGATAAAACGTGAGCTTAAAGCCAAGTGCTTATCCCTTTACGCCACAGCGGCTTATTAGTTTTTTTGGAGTCAACCTTTCCTATGAAGGATTTGCCGCCTGTAAAATTCTGGCGCGCGCAGGATTTAGAGATTATCAGTTATATTTTAAAACCCTGGCTACGCGCAAGAGTTAGAGAATAGTACTTCAGCATTCGCGCTGAAAGGCGGAAATGCTCTGTAGGCTATGGGTGCGCGCTTCGTGTTATTTACGTCCTAACATAAGCTGAATTGTAATCAGTCATTAACAAAAATTTAGCTCAGAAACACTAATATATATATATTCAGCTAACAAACATTTTTTAGCAGCGTGTCCGCTCTTAAAACACTGTAAGCGCGCACACAAGAACACTCCACCCACGTCAAGTGAACACCCCACCCACTTCAAGGCTGCTCTCCACATAATGCGTACCGGTAATGAATGCGGGCGGGCCAGTTCGGGCTCTGGGCAAACCTGGGGCGGCCCGGGCCATTGATGGCTGGCCAATGCGAAAACGGCTTGTGAGTAGCAAGTTGGCCATCTGGCCTAAAACTGATCATTGTACATGATGACTGATTGCTTTGCACATGTTAAAAGCCTACTTTAGATTCCAACAGGAGGTTGGCTTAAAACACAGCAGTGACGGCTACCTATGGGACAGATCTGGTCAGCAGCACGTAGACTGAGGAAGTCCTCTGGATGGAAGATGAAACGTTTCTCACTTAAAGAAACTGGTGACATGATTTAACCCTTTTTGTTTTTAAAAACAGAATGGCTTAAGATCAAAACTGCTCAAGAACAGTGAGTTTGGGAGGCTGATCCAAAGAAAGGATTTGACTCATATTGGGTAATTTTAAGTTTTTTTTATTTTTTTTGATCAAACTGAAGGGTTTCAAACTTGGACTACAAAATCAGAATGTGATTTTGCTGATGGATCGAGAAGCGCCAGATAAAACTTTCCGTCATTGGCAGTTAGTTTAACTGGATCCAGTCCAGAGTTAAAGATCCATCTGATCAGGAACAAATCTATAAAAAGGACGACATCACAGCTGTCAAAGCCTGCACGTAACGTAACCAGAAGCATTAATGGTTTCTGACCAAACTGTGACGACGTCACACAGCGGACAGCTCACCTTGGTGGCTGCAGTGACGGCAGCGTTGGCAGCGATGTTGAGACCTCGTTTTCCAAACCTCATCATGGTCTCATAACTCCTATCTTTGGCCTGAGTGATGTACTCATCGATTTCCTTAAACCGTTCAGAGGAGATGTAAAAAAAACAAGAAAACAAATTGTCAGGATGAGGAAACAGTTGTGAAACAAATAGAAATATCCTTACATAGACATCCAACTGTCCTACCTTCTCTTTGTTGGACAGCGTTGGGTGGACAAACTTGCGGTAGAGGACGCTGGAGCCTTTAGTGTACGGGGACAGGAGCCAGATCACAAAGGCAATTTTTAGCTCAAAGTAAAAAGGAAACCTAAAGAGAAAACAAGGTCGAACATCAAAGAGACAAAATAAAGTAGAAGCTTTGAGGAGGACACAGACAGCTGCGGTCACATTCAGTAACTTTTTCTTTGAAAAGAGCCAGAATAATAATGAGCGAGAATTTTTTAAGGCAATTTTTATTACTTTCTTCAAAGTCAAAAGTTTAAATACACTTCATTAGTATTTGGTACCATTGCCCTTAAACCGTATGACATGGGTCAAACTAGAGGTGCACCGATTGCAGTTTTCTGGCCGATCACTGATCTCTAAAAATTCTGACCTGCCGATTCTGATTGTGGCCGATACAGATTTTGTTTTATAAGCATCACTGTTCTTCAGGTCACAATGCAACTTCAATTTTCCAATCTTATTTCATTGAAAAACATACCCTTGAACAATATCCTAGAAACAATACAACCCTGTTTTAACTGGCCATGAGATAGTGCTCTGAAGTTTAGACAATTGTTGTTAAAACTAAAACTAAAACAGAAATCTGTAAAATCGGTTTCTCATGCAAGTATCAGACGATCTCCGATCTCCCCAAATTAAGGAAATCGGGGCCGATAAATCGTCCAGCCGATTTATCGGTGCACCCCTAGGTCAAACATTTTGGATCTCCTTCCACAAGCTTTTCACAATACTGTACAGTACATGTAGTTGGCAGGAATTTTGGCCCATTCCTCCGGACAGAACTGAGCCATGTTTGTAGGCTGCCTTGCTCGCAGCCTACAAACATGGGGTATTTTTTTGAACGATTGAAATTCAATAAATTATCAAAAATAAAATAAATTACAATTTTGCATTGATTCTCTTCATTTTGTCTAGTTTGCCTTTGTTATTAATACCAATTATAATAAATAAAATAAATAAATGTCCATTTTTGTCATCTGTGTACCGTATATTTCCCATACAAGACGAAATTCGTCTCTGCATTTAACCCAACCACCACCAGGTGGTGCAGTGAGCAGCCATAGAAAGCGCCCGGGGAGCTGGGGAAATAGGTGTGCACTCATAGACACCCCAAGGTGTGTAGTGGCCGGGGTTCGAACCTGGGTCCTTCGGGTCCCAAGTCGGAAGCCCTGCCACTACACCATCTTGGCCCCTATATAATTTTTAAACATTTAAAAGGTACAATAGACACCAGTGATGCAGAAAGGAAAAAGTAGGTAAAGATAATGGAAGGATTGAAGGACTTTTAGTGATAAGTCACCAAATTGGAGTATTAATTTTAAACATAACCTTCATAATGTCTTCACAAGTCAAAATCTGATGAAAGTGGAAAAAGAAAAAAAACTCAATGCTGAAGAGCAGATGGCCTGTATATTTTTTTTATTTATTATTTTTACTCGGGGAAATGCTGAAGTTGTAAAACATGTTGAATCAAGGGGTGTACACAGTTTTGACCCATTTAATAATAATAATAATAACAATAAAAATAAAAATAATAATAATAATACCATGGAGAAATGTGAAATGTGAATAGTTTCAAAACCTGGTAAAGAGCAGATCATTTTTATTATGCCCTCATAAAACTCTGGAACTAAATGGAGGTCATACACTCCCCTGACTGTCCTTTATTAAAGTCACTTTATTTCTGGTGTTGTGGTATTTTTACACCTCCTCATTGATGCAGTCACAAACCACACCTCAGCATAATTATTTTAATTACTGTTATCTGGAGCATGTTGCCTCTCTACTCACCTCACAGCTTTTGGATTTCTACTCAAACTACAGGTAGTCCTCGACTTACGACGGTCTCGAGTTATGACATTTCGCAGTTACGACGCATCTCCCATAAAAAAAATTTATTTAAAAAAATTAAAAAATATGTATTTTGAAATTTTATTTTGAAAAGCCGAGTTACGCAGTTTCCGGTTTTATGTAGTAAACGTAGCTGCGGAGGAATTCTGCCCTGTACTCTCTAAAAAAGCTAAGTCTGGTCCTCTGGACATTCAAAAAACAAAACAAAACTGTACATAGTACAACTTACTGTTACTGTGTGTACTGTGAACGCGGTTTTACGTCGTAAATGAATATGGAGGATGGACCGAGCTGGACAGCGGTTTTACGTCGTAACCGAATGGAGAATATGGAGGAGGGATGGAGGAAAGGCTTCACCAGCATCCCAGTAGGAAATTAACTATTTTTTCCCCTTCATTATGGCTCTGAAATGTATGTGTGTTTTGATAATTATGTAGGGTACTTTGTTAGGACAGGCTAAGTCTCAGACTTACGACGAAATTCGGTTTACGCCGCCGCGTAGGAACAAATCTCCGTCGTAAGTCGAGGACTACCAGTATTTTACCTTTTAAAAGAGCTCCTTCCTCATATTTATTGTATGTATATGTATATACACATATATATACACATATATACACACAAATATACACACACACACACACACATATATACACACACATATTCACACGTACAGTATATATACAGTATATATATACAGTATATATTTTTATCAGTTAGAGCTCCTTCCTCATATTTATTGTATGCATTTTTTTATTTTTAATCAGATGCTTCCTCAATAATTTACCTTTACAACAACCCTTTTCTTTCAAATGTCTGGAAAATTATTATTTATTTACTTATTTATTTATTCCAAAGAATCTTCTCTCTTCACATTTTAATTTTTGCACCACTTAAAAGCACTTCATGTCCAGATATATTTATTACAAGTGGTCTTTGTTTAAAGTTTGTGGGTTTGAGAAGCTCCTGACTCACCATGACAGAAGCAAGTCTGTGGCTGTTTCTGCTGTAGTAAACAACGCAAATACTATCCAGTACATCATCCACTTCACCTGCAGGGAGAAAGAGCAGAAGATAAATAAATGAAATAGCACGAGTGACAATAAAAATAGCACACGATCCACGTGTTCCATCACACGTGACAAAACACGTGGATCTAAACAAGATGTGCCCAGCAACCAGAGCTGCAGCGGTCGTTTCAGTTTATAGAACTATTTGGTTGCTTTGTTTGTCTCTTGAACAAAACAAAACAAAAAAAAGTAGGGAATGGTTAAAATTTGCCTTGAAGTAAACTAGAAACAAATTAGCCCTGAAGTGTAAGAGACGCACTGAATGAAGTTGCAGACACACACACACACACACACATCAACCCAAATCATTTGGCTCATTAAATGAGTCAAATAGCAGAAAAAGAGGAGTGACAGCTCTAAAAATGGCGATTCCCCCCTCCTCCTGCTCCCGTCACTCGCTCCTTCTGTGGCCTTCTGCTTGAGCAGTGATGGAGGGAGGGTTGCCATAGCAACCAACCAGGAGGAGCCTGCTCTCCAGAATAGATGCAGGCTGAGGGCCAGAGTGCTCCTCCTCCTGGCTTCCTTCTCTCTCAACTGATGCAGCGATGAGGTAAACGGGAGGGACCCCGTCTACACCATCGGCGCAAAAACAAAAAGATGCACTGCTGCCTTTCGCTGCTCGTCTCCCGTAGCAACACTGGCTAATTCATTAGCATTTGAGTAACGTTAATATTCACTTTGTACGACTGTCCTGGTGCAGCGGTGAACTGATCCAAAAAGAACACCGTATATAACAAAATAAAAGACACTAATGAACATACAACATTTGAAACATAACTTTGTATGTGGACTGGGGGGGGGGGGTACCTGCAGATTACCATACCCTTCATAATGTTTATTTCCCAACCTTTTGAGTTTGTCCATCTCAAATGAAGCATATTCTTCCCATCTCATACGTTCTGTGCTGAGCGAAGCATGCCGAGAAGTAAAAACACGTACCAGTACCTAAAAATAAACCTAAATGGTTGTAATTTTTTATACCTAGTAAGTACCGAAAGAGCTTGGGCCCTTTTCCTTAAAAACTGCATCAAGTTTTCTAGATGTGCCAACATAAAGTCAGATTTGGTGGGATAATACATTTATCTAAATATGCCAAGCAAGTGATAATGTCCATGTAGCTAGCTGTGGCACTTCCTGCACAGTGCTGGACAATAATTTGATATTGATATATATCATGATATACTTCAATTCCATAACTATGATATGAGTTTTAAGCATATTTTCAATATTTCAATGGGATTACAGCGTTTCACTGACGCTTGTCTTTTTTTGTTCAGGTTAAAACTATTAATATTGACAAAGTTGAAATTTTTATGTTTATTTGATGGGGATTTCAATTTTTTTAAGGCTACTGGTAAATACAAATAAAAGGTGAACATTAATTTGAAATTTTTATGTTTATTTGATGGGGATTTCAATTTTTTTAAGGCTACTGGTAAATACAAATAAAGGTGAACATTAATTTGTATAGTTTGTAGTTTTTCTGAGGCTTTTATATTGTTTATATCGATATCGAATTATATCGCTATCGACCGAAATTAAGAAATATATGATAAAAGTATGGGCCATTATCGTCCAGCCCTATTCCTGCATGAGTATGATGACATCACCGTAAAAATATTTGTGTAATGCAAAACCAACAAGGATGTTTTTTTTTTTTTTTATCACATCCTTTTTTGCAATAAAGTTGCTTTAAGACAACTTCACTGCACTTTGCTCTTCAGGCCCACTTGGCCCAGCCGTTAGCTCATCAGTCAGCTCAGAGTTAAGACTCATTTCTCCAAACTGAGGTCGTTCAAAGAGCCATCTGCAACAGGTAAGATCATTGTTCACAACCTTTCTACAGAACCTCACTTTAAATATAAATGAGTCTTTCTTAAAAAGTAAGAGACTAAAAAAAGACATCTTAAAATTCCTAGAAGCACTGTAACCGTCAGCTGGAACAACGTTTAAGTCCTTGGGTTTTGCACAGACTTTGTGCAGCTTGAGAGCTGCTCCCACCAGTGATGACAGCTTCAACTTTAAACTGTGGCTGTAAAGATATTTTATTGTGACAAAAATAATACAAATTCTCCCTCAACCAACAAACCTTATAGTCAAATGTCAATTATAATGGACTAACGTACAAAAAGCAATGCAGAGGTTTTTCTACGGAGGTGGCCTAATGATGAAAGACCGTGATCAAATTCATGTTCTATTTTACCAAAACATTAAAACTCATAAGTTTTTAAACATCACAGGAAAGAAGGAGTGCACATATTCTGTCATTTCAGTCTTCTTGCAGCACTGCAGAGACCTCGTTTCATGAATGTTTCTCTGTCCTACTTGAACCGCCTCTCAGTGCTTTCAGGTTCACCTTGAAAAAAAAACGCGTTACCGTATTTTCCGGTGTATAGGTCGCACCTTTTTATGGTTTTTTTCAAGGCCTGCGACCTATACACCGGTGCGACCGATATGGCTTGTTATCACTTTCGGCGAAACAAATTTTTAAATCCAGCTCATTTCAAAATTACCTGTACGTTCATTTATTAAGGAAAAGTTCAGCTCAAACATATATTTGCTATAATTTTTATCAAACAAATAATTGTTTTTAAGTGTTAATCTTCTTAAAAGCCTTGTTGTGCGCTCCTGTGGAAGACATTTGCAGCAAAGCTAAACGTAGGTGCGACCTATACACCAGTGCGACCTATACACCAGAAAATACTGTACTTATTATAACATGTTCAATATTTTGCTCAAGGTTTGAGTCACAGAAATAGATTTAATGTTGAACTTCTCTGCCTTAAATCTATTCCTGTGTTCCCTCTCAGCACGAATGGCAACACAAAATGTAAAAATAGAAGACAACAGCTCGAAGCAGAAGCTGCTGAAAGGCAAACGAGACGGAAAGAGGTCATGGACGGTCTGCTGCGACACAAGAACCAGAGGTGGTACTCACATACTCCTTCACGTTCTTCGTTTTGACAGCCTTGTATGAGGAGTACGCCGGGTAGAGCGTCCCGAAGGCAAGGCTGCAAAAACAGAGCAGGGACACCTAGGTCAACATAAGAGGATTCAGTAACAGGCGGGTATACACACCTAACACACACACACGTTGTTTGTCCATGACTGTTCCACTTTTACATTAACAAGTACAGTTTGTTCATGGTGTTGAACTGAGCGATGACGCCGCAGAAAATGAACCCGTAGGCCGAGTCTTATCAAAACAGGCTGGTCTGCGAACACAAACGGAGTCAGGAAGACTGCAGTGAGATGAGGTGGAAAACACACAAAGGTCTGCCAGGGGAGGGTCAACACTAATGTGCATTTAGCTCCATCTTTTGATTCTGTGCCAATTTGTCCTGATATGACAGGAATAAAAGGACATCAGTAGAAAATACGTAAATGTCTGCAAGTTTACCGTAAGTTTAAGTATATTTTAAAAAAAACATAGGTTTAGATGTGAATCACACCAAGCATCTATTTTTCCCCTCCGAGTTTAGATCTCGTGTCCGGTCGTGTGTGCAGAGTCTCCAAGCGTGGCAAATTGAGCTGAACTGACTCGAAGCACATGACGAGAATGGTGGACTCCCTCAACCATCTGATGCTTGAGCCATTTTATGACCACATCACAATCTCACGGAAAAGGGTAGCATGCCCTCTCCGGGTCGGGGAGGAGGTCCTGCCCCAAGTGGAGGAGTTTAAGTATCTCGGGGTCTTGTTCACGAATGAGGGAAAACTGGAGCGTGAGATCGATAGGCGGATAGGTGCAGCATCCGCAGTGAAGCGGGCGCTGTACCGGTCTGTCGTGGTGAAGAGAGAGCTGAGTCGAAAGGCAAAGCTCTCAATTTACCGATCGATCTACGTTCCCACCCTCATCTATGGTCATGAGCTTTGGGTTGTGACCGAAAGAACGAGATCTCGGATACAAGCGGCTGAAATGAGTTTTCTCCGCAGGGTGTCTGGACTCTCCCTTAGAGATAGGGTGAGAAGCTCAGTCATCCGGGAGGGACTCGGAGTAGAGCCGCTGCTTCTCCACATCGAGAGGAGCCAGTTGAGGTGGCTCGGGCATCTGGTTAGGATGCCTCCTGGACGCCTCCCTGGTGAGGTGTTCCGGGCATGTCCCACCGGGAGGAGACCCAGAGGAAGACCCAGGACACGCTGGAGGGACTATGTTTCTCGGCTGGCCTGGGAACGCCTTGGGATTCCCCCAGAGGAGCTGCTCCAAGTGGCTGGGGAGAGGGAAGTCTGGGCCTCCCTACTTAGGCTGCTACCCCCGCGACCCGACCCCGGATAAGCGGAAGAAAATGGATGGATGGATGGATGGATCACAATCTCACCTCTTAAGATTGTAGCCCTGTTCTTAATTTGATCAAAATGGCTGTTTCCATGTGTGTAAAGAAAAAATATGTGGCTGTATGTTTAAAGAGCTGAGCAAATGTTGATTGTTGGCTTGGCCTGCTGGGTGTCATTGATTCATCTCCAGTCACAATGTCTGCCTCCAGTAGAGGCATGACTACCTGAGGGAGGCAGGATTCAGAGGCATCTAGTGTTAAGTGTTCATTTTGTGTAATCCAGGAATATTGATCATTTTCACACCTGAGGCCTTTATGAATGGTCAAAATCAGAAGTCAGCTACATGTTACAGCACAGTAACTGCCAATAATGCAGCATAGCAGCAGTGTTGAGGCCTGAACAGCTTGTGATCACCATCAACGTCTCGTTCATTCAGATTCAGCTCAACAGTTTCATGATGCACAAAGATGCTGAAATACTCTCGTTTTCAGAGCAGTGCTCGGTTTAAACAGAGCCATGGCAGCAGGCGTGGTTTTGTTTTTCTGGGTTTACTTGTGCGAGGCTTGCATGTCAAGCAGGCTCGGAACAAGGCGAGCAGCAGCTCCTGCCGACACATCAAACGCTTTCTGAGCCAATTATTAAGCGCCGTTAGCTAACGGCTAACGCACGCGCTGATTGTGCCGCATCATCGCGCCGTTAAAAAATAAAATAAAAACGGTTTTAAAATAGTGAGCAGCAGCTTCTTCACCTCGGTGTCCAACAGCCTTTTCGTTGTATTTTCTTTAACTCCCACTAAAGAGGAACAATATTCGGACAGGAAGCTGATGGAGACCCCACCAGACAGATGAATGGACAAGACGCTGCCAGATGTAGCTAAACACAACACATGATAGATGGAGCCCAGCCCACAAATACTCACACAACTATCCTCGAAATCATCCAGGACACCATCTTTGCAGGCTGACACACTTTGTTTTCAGGTTTCTAGAAAGTATAGTTGGCTAGCAGCCGGGCTCGGTGCCGCTCCATCCCCGTCCAGGACGCGGAGAGTGTCGATGTGAACCGGGACGTTGCTGCTGTCAGGTGGAGGAGCGTGCAGCTGCTATGACTCTGCTGCTGCTGCTGCAATCTGCTCCAGGACCATCCGGTCTCTTAAAGGGACAGTATGGCAAACCCATTTATCATATAATGAATAATACTGTAATGACAAATACAGGCAGTCCCCGACTTACGAGCGAGTTCCGTTCCTACGAGGTGCTCGTAACACAAAATCTCGTATGTCGGAACCCGAAACACGTGTCGCTCGTAAGTCCGGATTTTCGGTCGTAAGTCGGAAAATGTATGCTAGCGCTACTACGAACACCCGTTTTTCAACACAAACGTACATACTACCGTAAAAATCGGCGTATAACACGCGGTTTTTTAGTCATTTGAATGTCCTGCGTGTTATACGCCGAAGCGTGTTATTTATGGATTTTTTCCCATATTTTTAGACCCATATTTGACTCTGATATCGCCGTTTTTAATTTTGGGCAAAAAAAAATGGTGCAGTACCACTTTTGTCCGCTAGGGGGACACTTCCAGAGGAGTACACCGACCGTTTCTAGCTCATGTGTCCGAAAAGCCTCCTCTGCTCGGATTGACTCTGTTGCTGCCCGGCTCCCTGCTCTGGAGCTAACCACTCCTGTTTTGTTAGCTATTTTTTTTAGCAAGATAACTCAAACCACACCGCAGATTTTCTTGAAACTTACAGAGCGTAGTTCGGTTGTCATTTACAAACTGTTAGCTGAAGAAGATATTTAGAGCTAAAAAAAAATTGCTGTTAGCAGTTAGCTCCGTGAACAGATACCTACGGTACTGTTTAGATAAACCACTCAACGGATATTTTTTAGGCTTACAGAGTGTAATTATATGGGTTTAATTTAACTGTTGCCCTGTATGACATTTGAGATAAAATTCGATTTATTTATAATTTATTTTCGTAGCGCCCAAGACTTGTTTGGAAGAAGTCAAACCGAAACAATTTAAATCCAGCAGATTTGAACATTTCGTGAATTGATTAAGGAACGGTTAAGCTCAGGAACCCTTGTACCAAGGGCGGAGTGGCCATCGGGAGATTCGGGAGTTTTCCCGATGGGCCGCGTCATGAATGGGCCGATAGACGCACGGGGAAAATGATGACGGTTGAATGAATCTGCTCAAAATCGACTTGTCCCTGACTTTAGGCTGCAGGCTGCAGCCTCTTAAAGGGAGGGAGCGCTGATCGCTTTAAGAGACTGCAGCCTGCAGCCTCTTAAAGCGCTGATCCCTTTAAGAGACTGCGCCGCACTGGGCTGGCAGCTTGGGAGCTACCATTTGATAAAAAACACCCCTGAAAGTTCACCGTTGGTTGAGTCCAACCCAGCAGCGAAGCACGTATTTTCCAAAACATCAGGTGATGGAGCAGCGCGGAGTCCAAACTGCTAATTAGCAATAAAAATGGATAGGAAGAGGCCAGGTGGAGCTGAAAAAGTCAGGTTGAAGAAAAGAAAGGCGGAGGAAGCTGCCAAATGTGCAAAGCTTACAGACATTTTTTCAAAGAGACAGAAGAAGCAACAGGTAATATAAATTAAAAACTAGCATAATAAATTAAGCTAATGTCACAACGTTGTACTATGTCACTAAACATGCATGAAAGTCAAGTGGGACCTAAACTGACAGCCTGAGCCTAATTAGAAATAAAAGCAGAAATATATAAATTGACCAATAAATAAATAAACGTCAAAGGACAATTTAAATTAAAAGATAACTTTATCTCATACCCTGATGCATGCTCAATAATCCAGGTAGAAAAATCTAAAAAAGCTAAGTCTGGTCTTCTGGACATTTTTTGCTTTGTTTTGTTTTGTTTCTTGAATGTCCAGAGGACCAGACTTAGCTTTTTTAGAACTTTATCTCATGTTTTAAAAATTAATTGACCATCATGTTTTTTTTCCAGCTTAGTTCCAACAAATTATATATTTTAATTCATAATTTTACATTTTACTGTGCTTAAAATACCGGTAGGCCTATATATTTTTTTGTTTTTACTTTTACTCTTAGATGACTTGTGTTATGTAATTAAATGTAATTATTTTTTTAATTTTCCACACAAGTCCTTATTTACGTAATGAGGCAGAAATGCATGAGGTGAAGTGAAAACAGGAGACAGAAAAATGTTAAAGCAACACATTTAATAGACAAATAAAAATAAACTCATGCATATGCATACATATTGCAACCAATGCCAAACTTGTCTCTGATTTTGCTTGTCTTGACCCTAAAACTTTTCAGAGATGAGGCTTAAAGGACTCAAGAGCTCAGCACTTCAAGCAACAAGCAAAAATCTGCTTAGATTTGATGAGAGAGCCACAGTGAGTACTTTACACACAGAGCTGTCCAGTCTTGGGATAGGCTGAAAAAGTCCCCTCTGGAAGAGTCCACTGTCAAGATGGTACTGAGATGGAACAGGGTTGAACCAGAGATTGAACTTGAAAGCAGGGCTTGTTCTTCTTGCAGAAACTGTGTTATCTGTGTTTACCTTATATTGACACAGTATAACCTTTTCACAGATGCCTATATAGGGCTGGCATACAAATATTTGTTGTCTCAGGTTGCATGTGAAAGCTTCTCTACTCTCAAGTTCATCAAGAATAGACTATGAAGCACACTTAACCAGGAGCATTTGGAGGCATTTATGCTGATGTCCACAGAGAAAGAACTTCTTATGTCCATTGACAAAGTAACACATATGGTGGCAGAAACTAGTGCACTTCTTAGGCGCTTACTGATGCTGTAGATCACATGTCAAACTCGAGGCCCATGGGCCAAATCTGGTCTCATTGACATTTTATCTGGCCTCAAATTTAATATTTTGAATGTAAAATAGTTTTATGGTTTATCTTTTTGTCACTGTATTTAGTGCAAACTTCTCATGACAGCTGGCCAACGTTCAAGCCAACAAAATTACGTTTTGAGTTTTTCAGTTATCTTTGAGTCTGATATGGAAAGAGCAACAAAGAATTGACTTATCATTTTCTGTTTTTTAAGTCAACTAATTTAGTTTTTTTCCCACCTGATTTGCTGAATTGTAACAAAATGTAACTAAAAATTATAACCCTGATGCATGCTCAAAATTATACTGCTTAAATCTGCTTAAAGCTATATTAAAAATTATAACCAAAAAAAAGTTGTTGATTGTATTGCAATAAAAAAAATATTATAGGCTACATTTTTGCCAAATATTTTTAAAATGTGAAAAAATGGGCCACTCTTGGCCATTAAACTCCCGGGCTGAAAAGTTGTCCCACTCCGCCCCTGCCTTGTACAGTACTATAATGTCAGCAAAGAAATAATTGTTTTTACCGTCTTAATCTTGTGAAGTCCGGTGCTCGCTCGCTTCTGTGGCCACCATTTTTAATCAAGGCAAATGCGTCGCGTAGCGGTGACGCATAATAGATGCGTGTTATAGGGCGAAGCGTGTTATTTATGTATTTTTCCAATTTATTGACAATAATTGGACAAAGCGTGTTATACACAGGAGCGTGTAATACGGCGATTTTTATTGTAGTTCATAAACATGCACAGAACTTTACGTTAGCTAACACACTTTCATCTAAAAACACATACCAGTGCTGTATTTTCTGTATGTTCTGTACAACTTTACTGTTCGTCGTAACTCCGGAACCTCGTAAGTCGATGTGCTCGTAAGTCGGGGACCACCTATATTATGAACCAGCAACTTAATTTTAAAACCACGATAGCTGTCAAAATGCACAATTTTAATTTCTTTGTGTATCATCGATGATAATAAAAAAAAATTACACATTATTCACTACAGTACCTACTACTACTGTATTTATTTATTTTTTTACAAATGAGCTCAGGGTCGTGACTTGTTGCCAACATTAACGAGTCGTTTGTTTACATTTTAACATTGAAAAGTGCACTTCAAACAATCTAGGCGTGCAACAGAGCCTGTAAAATAATCCCCAGGTGTAAAAAGACACCAGGTCCAAGAGAAAATGTAACGTTCTTCTCACTTTGTAAGAACAAATGTTAGAAATACTTTTAAGAGAGGAAATATAAATTCAATAAAATCATCCAATTTTACAAATACTGCCTTAATATTTGGTGTGAACTGAGACTAATCAACATCTCTGAGCACTAAGTTTGCAGTTTGTCATTAACTTTTTTTTTTACATATCTCATGGTGGACCACTGGACAAATTTGAATGAAACTAGAAAATAATCATTGATGTATCTACGACAATTTAACCTTTGGAGCCAA
>JBBPBX010016786.1:10945-33010 GCA_038048925.1 Garcialebias charrua | reverse complement strand
TTCCACCCCACATTTCACAAAAAACCCTAACTGAAAGAACAACAGACTTCTTCATCCAAGAATTATGATGGCAATAATTAATATACCTGTACAGTACTGTGGCTTGAAAACACCTTCTGTAACTTTGTTACTTTTCTAGCGTGTTCGTGGTTCATGCTGCCTTTCAAAGCAGCAGAATAACCATTCTAATCATTTAGAGCAACCAGGAAGCAGCTGCACCCATTAAGAAAATAGTTCAGGACATATACATGTAATGGATTATGTACTGGTCAGATTTACTGACTACAGTACCAAATGTAAGAATGAGCAGGTTTACACCTGACATAATCTTAGCACAAAATATTAATGAGTTCTCTCTTTTTCAGGATTTAAACATGGATTGTGTGTTCAGATGAGAAGCTGTAACAGGCATGAAACGTTATTTTATGTTGATTCACCAGGAGATGAATCATAAAATTACATCAACATGTACAATGGATTGGTCTGATCAATTTTCATATGACTTAACTGTCGACAGATTCAATTTTGGAACAGCAGACACAAGTAATGAGATGACATATTACTTTTATATCTGTAGGCACATATTTCTTAAAGTTCTGGCAGAAATAAGTTTAAGGAGAAATAGTTAAGTGAGGAGGAAGAAGGAAAGATGGAGGGAGTGAGGAGAGGTAATATCTTGATGTGTTTAACCAGGAAAAGGTACACCCTCCGGTCGGCGTCAGCTTCACTCTCGTCCGCGATGAACAACGACTTTTGTACCTTTGTGAAGATTTCTTGTCTGGACTCCGGTAAATTTGTTAGCTTCAACGCACACGGACTGTTCGTCCGGCTCACGTTACTCAGGCTTCAGCGTTCACTTTTCAGCGGCTCCATGAGATCTGCTTCTACCTACACAGAGTAGTGGCACAGGTTCCGGTTTGGCTTTTCAAGATAAAAGATTCCTTGAAGGAATTTCATTAAAGTAGAGCTTTTTTAAGCTCGGAGCGGACTTATAGCCAGCGATGCTATGAGTCCTTAACTGATGACGTGTCATTGGCGTTTTGACAGACGTTCATTCAGTTCTATGGAGAAGAACATAGTTTGCCTTCACCAGCAGAATGAAGTGAGAAACAGGAAGTGGAACCTTAAAAAGGGAATTTGACCCAGTTTCATTCACTCTGCTCATTGGTTGTTCACCAGGGAACGAGAGGGAGTTAGCTCAGGTCAAAGATGTCAGAATTGTGTAGAAGTGTGTAGGTTGTACAGGATAACAGAGGAGGATTGTTTTAAGAAAAGACAGACAATAGTCGCCAGTAATAAGATTAACTGATTAAACGTCTTGACTTTTCTAAAACAGATCTGAAAGGTACAACTTGACATATTTCTCAACTTTAGACACAGTTTGATTCATCGTATGAAGAAGTGACCAGCATTGGTAACAACATAAACCATGATCATACAATGACAAGAGTTATTCTGGTAATTAATTCTGAATTAACACAAATTAAAAGGAGGTCTCTTCTGATTGATTTGTATTCTACATTCAAATTAAAACTGGAATAAAACAGTGATTTTGTCCTTCACTGCAGGTTTTCAGTGTTCTGCATTTCACTGAGAGTTTCAGTGAAAAATGTTTCTGAGAGATGAAGGCTTGTATCACTACATACACTAACCATATACAGTAGTTTGTTTGTGTTTCCAAAAAATGACAGCTGAGATGAGGGTAACTGAATGAATGTGTGTTTTTAATTTAGTTTATTTATGTTCATATACTTTATATACAAAATAAGACATTATTCAATTCAATTCAGTTTATTTATACAGTGCCAAGTTGCAACAGAAGTCATCTCAGGGCACTAAACAGAAACATTCATATATAAAAAATAATAATTTAACATTATTTATCTGAGGAGCAGACTGCTTTGAGTTTAACTCCATCACAGAACTCTCATCTTGAGCAAGCATGAAGGTGACAGTGTCATGGTCTGTCTGTTTATGTTTAATCCAGCCCTGTGTCTCCTAGTTGTCTGGTTTCTGTGTTCTGTCTGTTTAAGCTTAATTCTGTTTTCTGTTTTGTTCAGTCTTTTGTGCTTAATCTAGTCTTCATGTTTGTTTACTTCAGCTTCCTGTGTTCTGTCTGTTTGTGCTTAATTCAGCTTTCTGTTTTGTTTCAGTCTTTGTGTTTAATATAGTCTTCATGTTTTAATTCAGCTTATTGTGTTCTGTCTGCTTGTGTTTAGTTCAGCTCTGTGTTTCTGCCCCTGTCTCACCTGTGTCTAGTTGTAATCATCACAGCTGGATGTCATGTGTAATCAGTGTGTCTGTGTATAAATTCAGCTCCTCTCAGTCTTGTCATTGTCTCGGGTTTGTCCTCCCATGGTGTCATGTTCTGCTCTCCCTCCGTGTTTCCCCTGAGTGTTCAGTAAGTACCTCTTCAGTTTAGTTCAGTTCAGTTTAGTTTAATCCAGTTTAGTTTAGTTTAATAGTTTTTGCTGCCTTGCCAGCCTTTGTTTTGTTTTAATTTTGTTGTAAATAAACACTTTAAAATTTCCCCTGAGTGTTCATCCATCCTTCTCCTGCATTTGGGTTCTACACTTCCTTCGTGCCAGCAGAACCTAACAGAAACCCGAGACCATCTACTGAACCCAGCAGGAGAATGGCTGGACCTCAAACCAGACCCAAGGGTGAGATGATTACCCTGTTTGAGTTTCTTGCCCGTGAGGCTGACAAGACTGCCCTGCGAGAGAAGGAGAGACGAGAGCGAGTGGAAGTGAAGCCTGTCATCCGGTGTGGGGGGTTCCGGACCGAACCCGTCCAGAGACGAGGTGGCCGTAGACCGGAGGTAGAAGTCCTGTCATCTCCTCTTCTGGTCGAGGAGGAGGAACAAAGGTTTCAGCTCCGGGGGAGCCGCCTGGCTATTAAGCCAGCTTCTTCTTCCACCCCACCGACTTATTGCTTGCCACACCTGCAGTGGTCTGAAGATGACGTTGAGCTGGAGGACGATCTCTGGTGTGCTCCTGTCCTCAGCTCACGCCGCCGACGCAGCAGGAAAAAGCGGCAAAGTAAGGTCGGAACCACAGACTACCAGCACCATCCATCTCCACCTCTTCTCGCTACTGCACCACGTTGCCCATCCCCACTTCACTCTTCGCCTGACTGCCCTCGCTTACCGGAGGTCCGGTACAGCACTCGCTCAGTGGAGGAGATGGAAAGTTGGAAGGCAGCCATTGTGGCACAGTATCTGCCTTCATCCTCGGCTCCTGGTCCCCAAGCAGCTACAGTCTCAGCTCCTTGTTCTTCGGCTCCTGGTTCTACCGCCGAAGATACCGCCCCTACAGCCCCAGAGGGTCCTAGCATCGTCGACACCTCTACATCGATGGAGGGTCCCAGTGCCACAGACGCCTCTACGTCTCCTGAGGGTCCCAGTGCCGCCGATGCCTCTACGTCTCCTGAGGGTCCCAGCGCCGCCGATGCCTCTACGTCTCCTGAGGGTCCCAGCGCCGCCGATGCCTCTACGTCTCCTGAGGGTCCCAGCGCCGCTGATGCCTCTACTTCGACAGAGGGTCCCAGCGCCGCCGATGCCTCTACTTCAATGGAGGTTCCCGGCGCTGCCGATGCCTCTACTTCGACGGAGGGTCCCGGCGCTGCCGATGCCTCTACTTCGACGGAGGGTCCCGGCGCTGCCGATGCCTCTACTTCGACGGAGGGACCCGGCGTTGCCGACGCCTCTACTTCGACGGAGGGTCCCGGCGTTGCCGACGCTTCTGCATCGACAGAGGGTCCCGGCACCGCCGACATCTCTACTTCGACGGAGGGTCCCGGCGTTGCTGACGCTTCTGCATCGACAGAGGGTCCCGGCACCGCCGACATCTCTACTTCGACGAAGGGTCCCGATGCCATCGACGTCTCAACTTCGCCTGACGACTCCTCGCCTGACGACTCCTCGCCACGACTCCTCGCCTGACGACTCCTCGACGCACGACTCCTCGCCTGACGACTCCTCGACTGACGACTCCTCGCCTGACGACTCCTCGACGCACGACTCCTCGACGCACGACTCCTCGACGCACGACTCCTCGACGCACGACTCCTCGACGCACGACTCCTCGACGCACGACTCCTCGCCTGACGACTCCTCGACGCACGACTCCTCGACGCACGACTCCTCGACGCACGACTCCTCGACGCACGACTCCTCGACGCACGACTCCTCGTCTGACGACTCCTCAGCGCCCGACTCGCCTGCGGCAGTGACCGACTCCTCGACGCCTGCGGCAGTGACCGACTCCTCGACGCCTGCGGCAGTGACCGACTCCTCGACGCCTGCGGCAGTGACCGACTCCTCGACGCCTGCGGCAGTGACCGACTCCTCGACGCCTGCGGCAGTGACCGACTCCTCGACGCCTGCGGCAGTGACCGACTCCTCGACGCCTGCGGCCGACTCCTCGGCGCCTGCGGCCGACTCCTCGGCGCCTGCGGCCGACTCCTCGGCTCCGGCGGCCGACTCCTCTGCTCCGGCGGCCGACTCCTCTGCTCCGGCGGCCGATGCTCCTGGTGATGGACGGCCTCCCGGTCGACCGCCTGACCTGGCTCCTGGCGATGGTAGGCCTCCCGGTCGACCGCCTGACCTGGCTCCTGGCGATGGAAGGCCTCCTGGTCGACCGCCTGACCGGCTTCTGCTTGATGGACGGCCTCCCGGTCAGCCGCCCGCCCGGCCACTCTTCTGTTTTGGAACGTTGCCCAGGCCTTGCCCTGTCGTTTTTTGTTTAGATTATTCTTGCCCTCCGTCCTTGTGTTTTCCCCCGTCCTCCCGCCCCGTTCTGTGTTTTTTGTGTGTTTTGGGGTCTTAGGGGACGTCGGGTGCCGTCCCTTGAGGGGGAGGTTATGTCATGGTCTGTCTGTTTATGTTTAATCCAGCCCTGTGTCTCCTAGTTGTCTGGTTTCTGTGTTCTGTCTGTTTAAGCTTAATTCTGTTTTCTGTTTTGTTCAGTCTTTTGTGCTTAATCTAGTCTTCATGTTTGTTTACTTCAGCTTCCTGTGTTCTGTCTGTTTGTGCTTAATTCAGCTTTCTGTTTTGTTTCAGTCTTTGTGTTTAATATAGTCTTCATGTTTTAATTCAGCTTATTGTGTTCTGTCTGCTTGTGTTTAGTTCAGCTCTGTGTTTCTGCCCCTGTCTCACCTGTGTCTAGTTGTAATCATCACAGCTGGATGTCATGTGTAATCAGTGTGTCTGTGTATAAATTCAGCTCCTCTCAGTCTTGTCATTGTCTCGGGTTTGTCCTCCCATGGTGTCATGTTCTGCTCTCCCTCCGTGTTTCCCCTGAGTGTTCAGTAAGTACCTCTTCAGTTTAGTTCAGTTCAGTTTAGTTTAATCCAGTTTAGTTTAGTTTAATAGTTTTTGCTGCCTTGCCAGCCTTTGTTTTGTTTTAATTTTGTTGTAAATAAACACTTTAAAATTTCCCCTGAGTGTTCATCCATCCTTCTCCTGCATTTGGGTTCTACACTTCCTTCGTGCCAGCAGAACCTAACAGACAGTGGAAAGTAAAAACTCCCTAATGAGGAAGAAACCTTTAGCAGAAGCAGGCTCAGGACAAATGGCCATCTGCTTTGACCGGCTGGGTTTTATAGGAACAGAAACACAATGGCAGGTTAAGAATCGTAGTATCAAATGAAAACTATACAATGGTAACAATTCATTTAAGGAAACAAGATCAGTTTGTCCTCTAGTAGTCAAAGCCTATAGCAGCATAACAAGCCAACCCTAACTATAGGATTTATCAAAAAGGAAAGTCTTAAGTCCAGTCTTAAAACCGGACAATGTGTCAACCTCATGGACAGAAACTGGAAATTGGTTCCACAAGAGAGGAGCCTGAGAACTGAAAGATCTGTCTCCCATTCTGCTTTTGGAAACTCTAGGAACCACAAGTAAGCCTGCAGTCTGAGAGCAAAGTGCTCTATTAGGAAAATATGAAACAATGAGATCTGTAATATAAAATGGAGCTAGGGCGTTGAGAGCTTTGTTGGTTAGAAGTAAGATTTTTAATTCAATTCTGGATTTGACACGGAGCCAATGGAGAGAAGCTAAAACTGGAGAGATATGTTCTCTCCTACTAACTCCAGTTAAGACTCTGGCCGCATTTGGACACCCAGATAATAAACCATTGCAATAGTCTAGTCTAGACGTGACAAATGCATGAACCTGTTTTTCTGCATCATTTTTAGATAAGATGTTTCTAATTTAAGTGATATTACACAGGTGGAAGAAGTCGGTTCTACGTTTTTAATGTGGGGGATAAAAGACATGTCCTGCTCAAAAATGACACCAAGATTTTTAACATTAGAGCTGGAGGCCATACTAATGCCATCCAAGGAGGACGAAAGACTGAAAAATGTATTCCTAAGATGCTCAGGTCCAAAAACTAAAACCTCAGTCTTGTACAAAAGCTCAACATTTAGGGTCATCCAGGTTTTTATGTCTTTAAGATATACTTGTAATCGAAGTAGCTGATTGGATTCATTAGGTTTCGTGCAAATATGTTTTTTATTGTAATAATTTGCTCTTTTTTTAAATTCTAATTAAGAAGTAAACTACTGTAAATTTATTTAGTACTGTATTTGTGAGTCTTTAGCACACAGCAGAAAGAAGAAAAGCAACAAAAATTAAACACTGCAGTGAATTTAGGACTAAATTGAAAAAATGAAACTGTATTCCAGTAAATGCTGTTTTCACAGAGTTGCTATATGTTTCCCCCTGAAGACAGGGCTCCCTTACACTCCATGCAATTATCTTGTCAGTTGTCTTGTTGCCTTTTCCGTCATCTGTCAGAAATCTATATTACTGCCACACAGCAGATTTTAAATTTGACAGCGGCTCAGGTTCGGTTTCACCTCAGTGTGTGCTGTCTCCTGCAGGTTTGTTCAGCCAGGCTCACTGCGAGCATGACGGCATGGGCCTGGACTTACCATAGCTAGCACAATAACTAGGCTTTGCTCAAGCATCAAACAGCATGATGCAGTCAGCTTTTTAGACAGATACATAGATATGAGTCTATTTTTTTTTAATTCACATGGCCAGAGGCGTCTGATCAATGAAGCAAATGTAGCGGCGCTTCCGATTTTTCTAAAGTGGGGCTGCAAACTTGTATCATTGTCCCTTTGTGCAATAAAAGAACACATCACAGTACTCTTGTTGAGACATATCATTCTTGCTGTTGTTAAGTCAAATATTCATATTGGTAATACTTTTAGCTGTAATTTATTAATTTATGTGTTAAAGATTAGTCTGGTGACACCTTGTTTTATCAGTAGGTGAGATTTAAAGCCCCACGTTGCTGGTGCTCAGACCCAAAAACATTAAAAAAAAACGTATTCCTGCTGGTTTCAGTTCCCAACAATGAGTGAAGACAGTGGACAGCTGGTCAATCAATATAATATAGGAGTCAGACAGACAGCATTTAGATGTGGAGATGTACAGTAAAAGAAAACTAAAGTTGTTTAAAACTTTGCTACGTCTTTCACCCACCTGCTGCTTTGGGGTCAAAACGTCCCCAGGCCTGTTTAGAACTGAGGCCTTAGGAGTCATGTTGACTCAAGGACAACTAGAGTGGTCATCAGATAGAACAGAGTAAAAACATGATATCACATTAATTAGAGAGGATGACCCAATATGACTTCTGGACGACTAATGTCTCATGATATCACACTAATTAGGAATGCAAGAATTTAATTGGAACAGAAATACAAGGACAATGCTCCTTTTGTCCTATTTATTGACATCTACCCAGACCGGAGGCAGAGCTCATACTGTATATGAAGGCATGGGAGAACTTGTGAGCTTTTTTAAGCCCACGTGAGGTACAGAAAGAGAAATTGGACTACCATACTTTTCGTCCTATAAATTGCAACTTTTTGCACAAATTTGCATGCCCTGGGACTCTACAGCGAAGCGACCACCCCCATATTTATAACATAATTTTTGGCTGAGATCTGATTATTTCAGTAATTCTGACATGGAAAATATTGAACACTACCATTTTCAGTTGCTAGAGGGCCCTCAACTAATATGGCAAGCCAAGTGTCTCATTAATAGATAAAAGTGACTATTAATTCACACCATACTTGCCATACCAAGCCACCTTCGTCTCGATCTGGAACTGCTGGAGCAAATGCCAAATTACAGTAGTTGCATTTTGCTGCGCTGTCCAGGTGAAATTCAACTGATTTGGCCATTAAAGTGCATTTATTAAGGAAAAGTTCAACTAAGACACACCTTTACTATGATGTCGAGCAAACAAATAATTGTTTTTAATTGTTAATCTGGTTAAATTCTTGTTAAAGTCCTCCCGTGCGTGCATGCTCCCGCGGCCACCATTTGGCAGCCAATTGATTTATGGTACAGCACCAGCCCAGATTTCCAGGTGGTCAGCGGTGACACATGACAAACGCGACACGTCAGCGGTGACGAATAATAGATGTGACTTATATGGCAAAGCAATGTATTTACTGTATGTTGCTTTCCACTTTGTTGGACATATTTGGACTAATGCAATTTATATGATGGTGGGACGTGTGTGGCGGCAATATAAATAAATATTGCTTAAAAACTAACGTTTTGAAAATATCTGTAATGTTTTGTTTTACTATTTAACCATTGTTTGTCCAAAATAAATAGGACTTTTTTTTTAATTGAGCATGAACTTTGGTGTTTTGAACCACTTCGGCATGACTGTCTCAGAGGAGTTGACGGGGAGAGGGTTGGTCCCGGAGGTCATCTTAGCACCACCAGCAAACTGTTTTGTCCACTATGGAGTATGCTGTTTGTGGGAATCAGTTTTGTTTTGGTGGCTCCTCAGATTGAAGAAGTCCTTTGGATGAAGGACAAAACGTCTCAGCAACAAAACAAACCATCTATGACCTGACTGAACATTGTTGGATTTTATACCTGGATTATTGAGCGTGGACTTTGGAGAAACCTAGAGCGTTGAACACAAGTCGGTAATGTCCTTTACTTCTATATGTCCTACAGTGTCCTGGTCTGTACCCTCCGTCTCAAGGCTCAAGAATACAAACAGCCTAAATTGAGACATATACAAAACTTCAAGTTTTGTATCTCTAGCAAAAATATAACAATATTTTTAACACAGTGTATTAAAGAACTTGGTTTTGCTTTGCATCTGTTATATCTCCAAGATACGCAGCACAGAAACCAGACTCGTCTCTCACAGGAAACATCAAGATGGAAGAGATGATGAAAGCAATTTGTGGAATGACAAAGAGACCATTACTTGTGTGCTCAGGTGGTTTTTAGCACTCGGCCCTGAGTGGTATCAACAGTGGTCATTTTGTGAATCAAAGGCTTTCAGCACAAAGTTGCACAATGCGTCATTATGAACAGATAACACGATGGCAGACATTTCAGTTCCTCCACAAATGTGAAATCAACTTTAAAAAGAATCACCACCTGCTCCTGGCAGCTTCTTCGGTTGATGCGTTTCTCACATTCTGTGCAAGTGTGTACATTGTAGCTGAAGGAAACAGTGATGTCAACAGCAAAAAGCTGTGGGTACTTTACAGAGAGGAAAAGTCCTTGCAGATTCATTCATAAACTTGCATCCGTCTAACCTCTGTCACACCTGAGGCGATGAATAACGGGGTCTTTCATTGTCTGTGTTTGGTGCTGCTGATTGTGTCAGGCACCACTGGTTAATATTCAACTGATAATCTCTGTGTGTACTTCCCTTTTTTTCCTGATGCAGACGTGTCACATTACCCCTAATCCTCAAATTAAACATCAAACAAAACTCTGGAGGATTTTATTCCATGGCATAATTAAAATGTTCCTTTTTGTCTTAAATAGACTAGTGTAAATTGTTTAGAATGAACCGTAAGAATTAACAAATTAAGACGTTCATTTGACTCCTCACATTTGTATTCACACCGTATCCTTTCACTCATTTCATCTGGCATCAAAAGGATCTTGTTTCAGGTTTTGATGGAGACTCTCGGGTTCATAAAATCTCAGGAGCTGAATTCAAAGACAAAATTATTATTCATTGTTTCAAAAATGTCAAAAGCAGGAATTTCTCATTTTAATATTTTAAAATTCAAGATCTGGTTAGAAAGACTCAGACACTCAGGATTCGTGTCTTCCAGATGTAAAATTATAGTGTATTTGCCTCAATGATTAATCCATTACTTTCTGCATAGTAATAAATAAATTAAACATACAAAAATGTTAAAGCACTTTTTTTTTAAACTAAAGCTCTGGCATTCCTTGATGGAATGCATGTTGCCCGCCACCTTTGCTGGCAGAGCTTTCACCTCTCACATTATCACATCTCACCCTTGACGTTTGGTGTTAAAAACACAGTTTATGACCCCAAAACTTGTTACATACGCTGCAACAACCGAGGAGTTTGATCGAGCTGTCAAGAACAAGAATAAAGTTTGTTTTGGCCAGGACATTACTTCACAGGAAACTCAAGCTCATAGGCCCCTCCCACTTTCAGGACTGATTGCCTTCCACCACCAGCATCATCACTCTTTTGTCTAAACACACCAGCTTGTCTTTGCAAGTTAAATTTAGCAAATGTAACATAATTTTTCTCAACAAATGCTCTCCTTTGTGCACAACGTTGAGGCTTCTTTCCTTGAATCAGCTATTGTCATGATCTGTTATATAGTTTTACTATCTTCTTCACTGCCTCAGCCAGATGCTCCTTAAAACTATCTACTGCATAAACTTCCACACCTGTGGATAAACTGAAATGTAAACATCTATCCATCCATGTTCTTTAATACCAATAGAAACTGGTATGGAAAGCAGGTTAAAACCTTAGTAGAAACGAATAACAAGTCTAGTGAAAAGCTAAAAGTAGCAAAACACTAGGTCTTAGCGATTCAAATTCACAGAGATTTAGTTGTCATCATGTGGTACATGTGGTGGAACGAGATTATGTACACTGGGTCCCAGTTACATCCAACAATAAAATGTAAAAGAAAAACAGTAATAAGAAATAAAATATGAACTAAGAAAAACATTGACTAATCAATCTGATCAATGCTCTTTAAAAATTGAAGTGATTCCATTGTACAGTAATTCTATAAGAACATTATTTCCAAATAAAAGTAATTAATTTGAAAAGTGTAACGATTAAGTCAAACCCCATTTTTCCTGAATGAGCTGAATGGTTTGATCAATTATTGTGCATAATAATAATAATAACCTTTTTATGTGAATGCTCAATCCTATTCACGATAAGTTACTTGGGCGTAAGAGTCTTAAATATTTCAAAGTTCATGCTCAACAGTCCAGGTATAAAATCCAACAATGTCCAGTAATGTATAATAATGTCTTTAATAATATAATAATAATTTGTCACATTTGTCATCTGTGTATGTTTCCCATACCTGACAGACAAAATTGGTCTTCTGCCTTTAACCCAACCACCACCAGGTGGTGCAGCGAGCAGCGTAGTCGCGCTCGGGGAGCTGGAGAATTAGATGTGCACTCATAGACACCCCAAGGTGTGTAGTGGCCGGGGCCGGGGCGCGAACCCGCGTCCTTCGGGTCCCAAGTCAAAAGCCCTGCCACTACACCATCTTTTGTCTGTCATCTGTGTATGTTTCCCATACACAGATGAAATTCGTCTCTGCATTTAACCCAACCACCACCAGGTGGTGCAGTGAGCAGCCAGAAAGCGCTCGGGGAGCTGGAGAATTAGGTGTGCACTCATAGACACCCCAAGGTGTGTAGTGGCTGGGGCGCGAACCCGCGTCCTTCGGGTCCCAAGTCGAAAGCCCTGCCACTAGACCATCTTGGCTCCTCTTAAGTAAGGTCATATGGACAGGTTATTTTTTGTGCTGAGACGTTTCGGCCGTCATCCAACTGATTCTTCACCAATAGCACACTGTGTGTGTGTGTGTGTGGGGGGGGGGGGCAGTTTGCTGGTGCTAAGATGGCCTCTTATGACTTCTCAGGGCCCACCCTCTCCTCTGGGGCCTGCCCTCTCCTTCATCAAGTCCTCTGGACTCACCAGCATGTTGGAGTCAACCTTGAAGAAGGCTCAAGGCACAGATCATTGGAGTGGAATTCATTCTACCTTTATTTAAACAGATAAATCACAATGAGCCTCGAAGACTCATTTACAAGTGAGATCTGTTGGACAGACAAAAGTGATGAAAAATAACACATAGGGTTTGGAGACAAAAAAATTCCTAACACATTTCTGACCTGTGAAGGTCAAACATGTGGTAATGAAAAAAATCTCGCACACAAGCACATAATGACACCGACATTACGCAGAAGGGGGAGGAGAGAGGAGTCTCAAAGGCAGGTACTTGGGGGGGGGGGGCTGCCGGCCACAGCCAGAAAACGAAGCCAAAGTTCTGAACTGATGACAAATGTTTATTCAGCTGGGCTCCACTGACGTCCATGGAGTAGCAGATTTGGGAGGGTGAGAGCGTCAAGTTTACAAAACATCCCAGGCGTTTTGAGATAAGACGGCCTATCAAGGCCAGTCGGAGAGCCGAATGTCAGATAAACATGCTGGTTTTTGGAGACAGGCAGAACTTTGGAATGCCATAAATCTGGTCAATTTGGATCTAGAAAGTACCAGCAGGACTCAAGGCTGAAAAGAAAAAAGCAGTCTTCCGGAAGAAAATCAACAGTTTTGGCTTATCTGAATCTGACTCCCACGTTTGGTCTCAGATATGGGCCGACAATCAAATTTCTCCTTGGACATGTGTAAACTAAGGAAAAAGCTTTGTCTATTGTAACACCCACCACCACCCGACGCGAGAATTTTTGTGCAGGCTTATCAGAACTGCCGGCTGAACAGCAACTTCTTCAGGACTATGGCCTATCTGGAAGTGCTTCATGAACAAATCTCAATGTCTTGATGTCAAATGCATATGTAATTGTGTTTATAAATGTGCTTGCTGGTAAAGTTTTTTTTATGTCTCAAATCGTGTCCTGATAGGACAAGATGTGAAGGGATCTTTTTTGTAATACTATTATCTATCCTGAGTGCCTTTTACCTTTTTCCATCTAAAAAGCATTTTGATAAAGAATAAGAGGCATTGCTCTTGGAACAGCAACAAAGTGCACTCTGTCCATCTTTCGGACGACTGTATGAACATAATCTCGCTGTATCCCAGTACAATGATCCCAGTACAATGATAATAAAGCTTATTCTGATTCTGAGACGGTCATGTCAAAGTGGTTCAAAAGGCCAAAGTTCATGCTCAATAATGCAGGTATAAAAATCAACAATGTTCAGTAAGGTCATCTGGACAGTTTCTTTTTTGTGGATTATTGAGCGTGAACTTTGGTGTTTTGAACCACTTTGACATGACTGTTTCAGAGGAGTTGACGAGGGAGAGGGCGGGCCCCAGAGAAGAGGGCGGACCCCAGAGTCCATCTCAGCACCAGCAAACTTTTTTTGTTTGTTTGTTTGTTTGTTCTTTTCATTCTGGAGTACGCTGTTGGTGGAGAATCAGCTTTGTTTGATGGTTCCTCAGATTGAAGAAGTCCGTTGGATGATGGATGAAATGTCTCAGCACAAAAACGAAATCATCCAGATGACCTGACTGAACATTGTTGGATTTTATACCTGGATTGCTGAGCATGAACTTTGGTAAATAGCTCAAAGTATTTGGTAGGAAGCTGTGAAAACTGACAGAAATATGCAAAATTTCTGAGGCTAAAATGTCTTCAGTCTTTAAAGGGATTGTGACATGATTTTTTTACTATTCATAAAATTGCTCAATATATATATATTTTATCATTTAAATATGTTTGTTTTTGCAAACAAAATGATAAATCACTTTAATTTTGCTTTAAAAGTGATTTTGAACTTCAAGCCGTGTTTAATCATGGGAAATCCGATTACACTCGAACGCACCATATGTGATGTCACACTGGGCAGAGGGCTGTGGTGTCTTTAATAGCGGACAATTTAAAACTGGACGAATTTAGCAATCTATGTGAAGATTTGAGCTATTTGTCTTCATTTTGGGAAGCAGAAAATTGTTTGGGTGATGGAACAAGAAACAACAGGATCTAATTTAGGTCTGATGCTGTATCAGACTTCCTTCATGTCGAGCTGCTCATACCTGCGCACTGTGACAAGCCCAGAGCTCTGCCCGGTGTGACATCACAGATGGTGCGTTCGCGTGTAATGGGATTTCCCATGATTAAACACGGCTTGAAGTTCAAAATCACTTTTAAAGCAAAATTAAAGTGATTTATCATTTTGTTTGCAAAAACAAACATATTTAAATGATAAAATATATATATTTTGAGCAATTTTATGAATAGTAAAAAAATCATGTCACAATCCCTTTAAAGAAATGCTATTTGTATTATTCGAACATTGAGTCTTGGTGAACCCTCCAGATGTTGTCTACAAAGAAAAAAACTCCATGTAACCTTTTAATATTTAAATAAAGAAATATGTGAACAAACAGCCATAAGCAACAGATCTACTGTATTTAGTGACTCACAAACTTTTTTTTTCTATTGTGTAACAATCTTTTTTGTTTATTTCCCGCTCCTCCACTGACGATCGGTGTGATACCGAAGGTCGACGAAAAGAACAAAAATCCTTGTTGTTGCAGGCAGGCAGAGCTGAACTGGAAACCATGGCAACACAGTGCTTGCCTCTCGAATCCCTTGGCCCTGTTGGAGAGTAGACAAATACCTGCGCATCCCCCGTCCTATTCAGCACCTGCATAAAAGAAAACCTTCCTCATCTGAACGATATGAAAACACACACCACAGAGGAAGTGCTCCGATAAGACTGTATCTAAAACTGCACACCACCACAGACAAACAGACCCAGCTTTTGTTTGGGGATTTTTTTTTCTGTAATTCAGTTTAGAGACATAGATTCCCTTTTCTAATCACATTTTTTTCAAACAGCCTTTCAAACGTTTTTTTTATTTATTCTGACAAATATGCACCTAGTAGATAATAATTCAAACAAATTCAGTACTGTAATATGGTCTCTGTAAATAAATTCCACAGTATTGTAAAATACAAAAGAATTACCATTTTCTGCTCTGATTTATTCTGAGCACAACAAAATGTTCTGTATATTAATATTATTTAGATTGTTGTCCTAGACTATATTTTAAAGTGAAATATAAGAATGTAAGTGCTAACATATTAGGCAAAAAGTTATTTATTAAAGTCATCTCGGCCTTTCAGTTACCAAAATTTTGTCACAGCTGAAGACGGCCCCAACAGCTAATTCACCATAGCCCATGCAAGAATGCCTATACCTCTATTTTACTATTACTGAGATAAAATTTGGTATGGTAATAGCTGACAGTCACTTACAAGACACACTTTAAGCGCTAACAGATCATGCAAGATTGTACAATGATTTGCATGAAATGGCACATTTTTATCAAGGTTTAACCGAAATAAGTATAACTATGTCATTCCTCAACAGAAAATTATATCAGTCTAAAACTCTGGATTGACAGCTAGCAACCAGTAAGCAGTCCTTCAAGGAATCCTAGATGTTTAATGTAGTGTCAGGATACATCTTTGCATCATAAATCCTCCCGCATAGCTATATTTTAGAAAGTTACATATTTATCTAGATGCAGTAGCAACATCAAATTCAGGTTATTTACAGAAAATTCAAAAGAAGAGAAGACAAAAGGCCTGACTACCTAAAGCCCATTATCCACAGGTGTGGCCTTTACTTACTTTGTGTCGACTCAATAACTCAACATGTGTCTCCATTACCTTTTCCTGCTTTGAATTTGGAACCACCTCAGCAGGGGCGATTCTAGAATCTGATCTTTCGGGGTACTTAGTCCCCAATATTGACTCTTGGCTTTAACAATATGGTGGCCATTGTCTTCAGAAGTATTTGTAAAGTGTGTTTTAAACCTTCATAATTAAAATCTTGATTCAATAACTATTTTAGAGACCTTCTTGTACAACAAGAAGTAGTGCTGAGCTAGTGGTGCGCAATACAGAGGAGCTAGCTAAGATGCTACAGACGTAGTGCTCTGTTTTACATTGCACAACCTAAGAAATGCTTCATAAAAAAATCAGTTTTGTGTTAACTGATTATAATAAAGACTAAACTTGTGTAACCAGTAGGCATGTAACGAGATCTCGTTGTACGAGATCTCGCAATATTAAACTCCCGCGATATCTCTCGTTGAGAGGTAACGTTGTCTCGCGAGATGCTAATGCTAGCGCTAGCAGAGCCCCTAGCAAGTCAGCGTCACGGACAGCATGGCTTCGCCGGATGAAGTTGCTATAGAAGACGCCCCAACTACTGATGGAGGGTCCCGGTGCCGCAGACGCCTCTACATTGATGGAGGGTCCCGGCGCTGCCGACGCTGCCCCGAATGTAAAGACACGCGTGTAAACACCGGTGTGACCGGTGTTGCCAGATAGAGTCCCACCCACCCAAAGCACTCTTTACCCGCAAAAGTCAGAAGGAAAATCGCGGTGAACCGCCCAATCTGGCAACACTGGTGAGTGACGGCTGCAGATTCAGCGCTGATGCGGATATTTATGTTCAATTTTTGGAAAGTCCTGCGTGAATATCTATTTTTTTTAACAAAGTTGAACGTTCTAAGGTCTAAGGAGATTCAATCAGTAAAATGAAGACATCAGTTGGGTTTGTAATACATGTTAAAACAGAATAAAAGCCTTTTTGCGGCATAAAACCGATCTTTGAAGTTTTCTTGAACTAATGTTAAAATCTCGTCTCGTTCTCGCGAGATCTGTGATTTGTCTCGTCTCGTCTCATCTCGTGAGTTTTGTGTATCGTTACACCCCTAGTAACCAGAAATTACAACATACTTCATATCTGAAAGTTATGCACCACAATTCATGTTCCCTGAAGGAAGGGAACGAGGTGCAACACTATTGCTATGGGAAATTGTGCCCCCGCGCGATTACCTGAAGGAATACATTCACGCCTTTACAGCAGGGGGCGTCAGCGTCACCCCAGAGACCCCGACCTCTGGGTACTTAAGACGCAGACACCTATCCTACTTTCTCCAAGTGCACTTCACCGAGCTTCAGCATTGAAAAGGGCCAACTGTGTTGCACCTCGTTCCCTTCCTTCAGGGAACATGAGTTATACCATACCATACCATTTTATTTATAAAGCACTTTAAACAGGAACAAGTCCACACAAAGTGCTGGACAAACAAACACGCAACAGGCAACACAGACAATGAAGTACAACACGAAAAACATAAAAACATTGCAGATCATAAATAAAACGATCCAATACAAATCAGCTGGCATTGAAAGCGATGGAGTAGTAGTGAGTTTTTAACCGGGATTTGAAAACCGAGAGGGAGGGGGCCTGTTTGATGAGCAGCGGTAACTCGTTCCAGAGTCTTGGGCCTGCTACAGAGAAAGCCCTGTCACCCCTGCGCTTAAGGCGAGTTTCTGGAACTATTAAGAGTACCTGATCCTCTGACCTCAAAGCACGTGGAGGGACATGGTGCATAACTTTATGGTGCATAACTTTCAGTTCCCTTATCAGTCAGGTCTCTCGGTGCAACACTATTGCTATGGGAACGTAATTCAGTCACGCCCTTGAAATGCTCAGTAAAATGCATGCTTGTGAGAACTTCAGCCTTATACATCAGGCGTTTTGACTGTTCTCTACTCTGAGTTAGAGAGTACAGCCTGAGTGATGTCACATGCAGTGACATCCAAACTATAATGTTTTGCAAACGTGTTCGTTGAACTCCAGTTTGCAGTAGCACATATGTTTGTAACTGGTACGCCCTTAAAAAAGGGACCACGAGGCAGCTAGGCCTCGAGTGGAATGGGCGTGTACCCCAGAGGGCACCTGTTGACCTTTGCTGCTGTATGCCCTCTCTAAGGCCTCGGTAACCCAGTGTGAGAGGTGCTGCTTTGAAAGGGCTCTACAGCAGTTGGATTGGCAAAACATACGAACAGCTGGTTTGATTTTCTCCAACTGACAGTTCTTTCAACATAAGCACTTAGGGCCCTGACAAGGCAGAGTGCATTCCACCTCCTCTGTCCTTCAGAGAGGACAGGGTAGGGAGGAAAATTTGAGAGACCAAAATCCAGACTTCTGGGATTTAGAGTTGGAACCTTTGGCACTTATGCTGGGTTTGGACGCAGGGTGAACTTTGACCCGTCAGGGGCAAACCTAGTACACATTGGGTGTACAGAGAAAACGTGGAGGTCACTTACACGTTTAGCTGAGCAAAGAGCTAAGAGCAAGGCAGTTTTACAAGATAACAAATCTATCTTAATGCTGCTAATAGGCTCAAATGGAGGCTCACAAAGAGCATCCAGGACTAACTGTAGGTCCCAATCAGGGGCCAAAGTCCTGCTGGGGGTCTTTTCCTCAGTACGCCCTTCATGAAACGTATCATGAGAGGGTGAGCACCGGGTGTTTTACCCCTCCAGCCTTCGTGGCATGCCGAGATGGCTGACAAAAACACCTTAATGGTGGAAAATGAGCGGCCTTTCTCCAGCAGGTCCTGTAAAAAGGTGAGGAGTTGGACCAAGTCACAGGAATATAAAATAATATTCCTCTCCAGACACCAAGCCTCAAAAACACGCCATTTACGAGCGTAGAGAGTCTGAGTTGACTGTGCTCTGGCTCCTTGTATCGTGTTTATGACGTTGCTGGGAAGGCCAGAGGCCATCAGCCTGTTCCTCTCAGTGGCCAGGCTGAGAGCCGCCATAGTTCTGGACGTGGGTGGAGAAGCTGTCCGTGTGCTTGAGTCAACAGGTCCCTGTGGGGGGGAAGCTGCCACGGTGTTCGTGACAACAGTGAGATTATCTCTGGGAACCACGGTTTCTGTGGCCATCCGGGGGCTATTGATATTAGGGAAAGAGCTCCCTTGCGTACACGTTCCAACGTGAGAGGGCGTATGCCCCGTGGTTTGTCTCGCCCGGGACGTATGTCACCCTCAGGGACAGTATTCTGGGGCCGCACCACGTGAGCAGCTTGTGTGTCAGACCGAGGAGGGGTCGGGACCTTGTCCCTCTCTCCTTGCTGATGTAGGGCACTGTTGCCCTGTTGTCTGATTTTACCATGACATGCTATACTGCAATCAGACACTTTTTTCTTTGAAAAAGTGTTTCATTGACAGGTAAATAGCCTTCAATTCCAGGAAGTTGATGTCCGCCTCTCGACAGAGCAAGTCGCATATCTTTTTGCTCCTACCCTCCCTAAGTTTTCCTCTTCCTGCTTGCTTTTTGTCTCGTCCGTGACTCTTCAGCGCTCACTCGAACCAATTTGCGATGGATTTAATAAATTGGGCTGTTTCATCTATAGATAAGATTTTTTCCACGAAGCGAACCGGGCCAGGAGAAGCGGTTTGCCCCTCTGACACGCATGCTGTCGGATACATCATGGACTCGTGGGGACAGTGGCAGCCAATGTGTCTGACCGTCCTGTCTGTCGAAGACGTGGAAGATTTGTGGATTATTGGAATATTGGTGGCAGCTGCTCTGTTTTTTGGCGTGAGCGGAGCTGTCTGTTACTGGAAGATCAGGAAGACTGCGGCAGCTATCGGCGCACTGGCCAAACTTCCTGATCAGCAAGAGACTCTGACCCGGGCCGTGAGCTCCTCAACCCAGCTGTTGTACGAGCTGAACCGCACTATGGGAGCGGCGGTAGACCACCGTGGATCTGCTGTGCGTTTTGGGACTCGTTTACAGCCGCCCGGCATTAATCAGGGCACGGATGGGGGTTCGTAGCTTCGGAAACTCATTTGATTCGGCGATTTTGGACCTGAACAGCACCTGGACTCTGGAAGGCTGCAATCAAAAGAACACTGTGGCCTGGATTGAAGATAAACAATAACTATCTAGTCTAGTTTCTGCACGACCTTGGAAAACAAGAAGGCTGTGTCTGGGAACTCCTCTCCTGGAGTGTAGCTGAGAGACACTGCTGACCCCCCCCCAGAGATCTCTGTGTGTGGCTCGGAGGCGCCGAGCTGAGACAACTGCTGAACTGTGCTATCTGAATGTTGCTCACAGACTCTTGATCTCCTTGCATGTCGTCAAATCTGCAACAATGTCTTGTCTGAATGTGCTTTTGCTGATAGAGTTTTTGGGACTTTATCATAGAGTGTCTTAAGACAATCTTTGATAGACTCTTTTTTGAATATCACAAATGATACCTATTGTGTTTCTCCTTTTTCCATATCTGTTGACCTTCATCTGGAGACGGATGAGCGCGGCCGCGCAGAAGAACATGTGGTACACATGTCATGTGTTTGGAAATGCTGCAGCTTAGCATACTTCTCCCTCTTCTGGATGACTGTGCTTACATAATCACGTTGTATTAATTAATTGGTGCAATGTTAGTCAATAAATCTCTCTCTCTCTCTCTCTCTCTCTCTCTCTCTCTCTCTTACAATCTTGCTTCCCGTTGTTTCCCGAGGCCTTAGGCGTTCTAGTTTCTGCAGACTGCTTCCCATCCTCCCTTTCAGGCGGTCAGACACTCTAAGCTGATCAGAATCCTCCCTACACGCCTGAGGGGGGGTAGGACGTGTTTGTTTGTTTAGCCATATTTGCAGAGCACACATTTTTAATAGTGCCTGTGGCACGCAGGGAATGGCTGCTGCCAGCAGGCCCAAAAATGCGCTGGCAGAGCTTGAGGGACACTCTCTGGCCCAGTTGAAAACGTGCCAGACAGAGGCGTATCGAAGAAATACGCTCCTCTGAAAGTCGTGCTCTGTACGACATGGTGTCGATCCGTACTCCCAAAAATACGGTAGTCTGGGATGGTTTCAGATTTTTTCTGCAGGATACATTTGTTTGTTGATCCATAGCAAAGGGCATATTCTTAATAAGGCCCGGGGCACACAGACAATAGCTGCTACCAACAGGTCCGAGAGACTCTGGTACAGCTTGAGAGGAACTCTCTGGCCTAGCTGGAATGTGCTAGGCAGAGGTGGAGGGCTGAAACCCATGCCTCTGAGAGCCTTGCCCTGTACAGTGTGGAGTTGAGCTGTACTCCCAGAAATACGATAATCTGGGATGGGACCAGGTTGCTTCTTGCCAGGTTTATGACGAAAACCTAGAGCTTCCAGGTGAGACATCACCCTCTCTGGGTGCTGTGGTGCCTGGACTCTGCTGTGTCCAGGAATGGACAGATCGTCTAAATAATTCAGAACTCTGACCCTTTAATCCCTCAGCGGGGTCAGGGTCGCGTCCAGGCATTTTGTGAATGCCCGGGATGCGGTTTTCAGGTCAAAAGGTACTGCCAAAAAACTCAGGACGCGGAGCCCCTGAAGGCAGAGCGGAGATATTTTCTGTGGCAGGGCAGGATGTTCACGTGGAGGAAAGCGTCTTTCCGATCCACCGTGCAGAAGTAATCTCTCGATTGAACCGAGCAGATGGCTCGTCTGAGTGTCAACATCCTGGGTTTGTACGTCTTTCTTCTTCTGTTCAGATCCTGGAGGTCCAAGATGGGCCTCAAGCCCTGTTCCATTTTGGGACCAGGAAGTACTCAGTAGTCTGAGACTTTATTGTCATGTGTGGACGGCAATTTCTCTTTATTACACAAGCGTCTGAGTGTTCTTGTGTGTTTAAACGTTCGACCCAGCTAGTCTGTGCTCCTCTAACACAGGTACTGGTGGTAAAAGTTTGGCATTTTCTCTCCCTCTGTGAGTGAAAGTGCCTGTAATGGTGCAGGGGCATCTCAGGGTCATGCAGGCCTCTGCTTTCTCTCTGCACCGCAGGAGAAGTACTGGGGTGACCCGTGACTTCTGCACAGAGATGTGGCTTTTCTTTTCATTTTGTTGGTGGCCCCCTGCAGCTCCTGCAGCTTTTCTGCCTGGTGGGCCTGCAGCCTTGAGGCCGCTTGTCCTTATCCACTCCACCAGGGTCCCTCGGGCCCTGACATGGTTAACGTCCGAGAGTCATCCATAGCCTCATAGGTGTATAAGCTCTCAGCGTCACGATGTTCTTGTCGTGGGCATAGGAAAACTACCAGTTAGCGTAGCTGAACAGGTGAACTGAAATTTCTCCTCCTGGACTGTGCTGGTCAGAGAGCCTCCGTGTTAGCAGGGGCTAAATGTGGAGGTACTCGTGAGCCC